>LGRX02011845.1:0-37305 GCA_001247695.2 Cymbomonas tetramitiformis | reverse complement strand
CTCGGGGTTGAGTTTGAATTTGTCATACATTGCAGCCACCTCTGTGGCTGTTAGGCAACTTGACCAAAAAGAGTAATTAAAAAGATCCGATTCCGATAATACCATGCTTACAGCAATGTATTTCTTTGTAGGACTGAACTAGGTTCCTTTCCTGCATTGCACAGTAGACCGATAGGCTCTTAGAGAGCCCCCGAACCAATCTGTCTGCTGGTCGCTGCTCATTCTGGGCTCGTGTCTGGACTGATTGCCTGAAGGAACAGTGGAGGGGTCGCGTGGTGTGGTGTAACCCACCCTTCTCGGATTCCAAGGTGAGCATCGCAGACATCCTAAGGCACTATGCTTCAGAGGCCCGACACGCCCCCCAGAGCACAGCCGCACTGTTCCTGTTGCCTGACTTCCCGCAGGCTGACTGGCGGCCCTTGCTGCGAGAGTATGGAATGGAGATTGCAGAGACCATACCCCGAGTGAACGAGCAAGGGGAGCCCAACCGGATGTTCGTCTCTCCTGGCGAAGAAAGGGGACACCGTACAGCCTTGCAGGAGTTGCCCATTCCATGGCCCGTCTTGGTAGTGTTGGCTAAGCCGCAGCGAAAGCACTTCGAAGAGATCACAGCTCCAAGGGAAAGACCCTCAGCATCACCAGCAGTGACTCTCAAGGGTGCAGCAGCCAAAATCAGGGACCAGGCAGGTGTGGTGGAACCAGGCATGTTTCTGCGTGCCTTACGAGCAGAACACAGGCGCAGTGAATACCTTTCAGCCCTGAAGCAGGAACTACTGGCCACTCAGCATCACCGCACCGAGCATTTTCGACTGGTGAGCAACATCATCTGGAGAGTGGCGGAAGGGCGCTATCAGGTGGTCTTAGCTCCCGACTCCCCTCTGAGAGAGCTGGTCTTGAGGGAGGCTCATGAAGCACCTGCAGCAGGTTACACAGGGAGGGACACGACCTTGGACAGAGTCAGACGACGATTCTGGTGGCCGCGAATGGACCTGGACGTAGCTGAATGGGTGAAGACTTGTGTAACCTGCCAGCAAACCCAGCCGCGCCAAGGATACCCAGCAGGCCTGTTACAGCCTCACTCTGTGCCTAGTCGATTGTGGGAAGTGGTGAGTATAGACTTTGTTACTAGGCTTCCCACGACAGAGAGAGGTGTGAATGCCTTCGCCACCTTTACTTGTAAACTGAGTAAGATGGTGCACGTGGTTCCAATGGCGTATAACGATAGCTCAGCGGAGGTGGTGACCAGAATGTTCATGGATGCAATGTGGCGACTGCACGGAGCTCCGATGAAAATTGTGTGCGACCGGGACCCGCGCTTTCGAGACGCTCTGACTCAGGAGTTCATGCGACTGATGGGCGTGAAGGTAGCCAGCACCACCCCTTATCACCCGCAGAGTGATGGCCAGGCTGAGCGCAGTAACCATACTGTGGAGCGCATGCTGCGTTGTTACGTGGCAGAGAACCAGGAGGATTGGGACCTGTGGGTGGCTCTAGTGGAGTACGCCATCAACGATTCCAAGTCGGCAGTGACAGGGTTCTCACCGTTCGAACTGGTGTACGGACATGCGCCAGCGACTCAGCTGGACCTCTTCATGGACGCAGCTCTGGAGGGAGGCGCAAAGAGGAGGAAGGGAGGTCGCACAGCAGCGGACAAGCAGGGTACCGCTCACCAGTTGGCCAAGCAGTTCGCGCAGCAGCTGCAGGCGGCACGAGAAGGTTTGCAACTGGCTCAGCAGCGTATGATAGAGCAGTTCGATGCACGGCACCGTCTCCAACAGTATAAGGTGAATGATCAGGTGTGGGTGGATGGACAGCACTTGACGTTGCCCGGTGACAGGGGTTTGAAACCCAAGCTGCGCAAATTGCGGCACGGACCTCTGCGAGTAGTAGAGTGTTTGTACAGCGATCGACAGCAAGAACTGCCAGTACAGGACCGAGGAGCCCCGTCAGCATACAAACTGGAGTTGCCCGTACACTGGAAGGTACATGACACTTTCACCGCAGACAGGCTCAGCCCAGTACAGTCAGGCGCAGATCACTTTGTTAGCAGACGGGAGGAGATGGCACCACCGCCAGTAATGGTAGAAGGGCAGAAGGAGCGCGAGGTGGAGCGCATCATTCGCACACGCTTTAGAAAGCTAGGCCGGAAAACTGGCGGGTCAGTACAGGAGTGGTTGACCAAGTGGAAGGGATTACCACACAGTCACAGCCAGTGGCGGACCCGAGAAGACCTGGAGGGCAAGGGAGGCAGGCTGGAACCTCTGAGAGCCTTTGAGGCCGATGAGGAGAAGCAGAGGAGGGCTCCAGAAAAGAGGCGTAGGGAGACGCACGGTCAGCAGCAGGAGCAGAGGGCTCAGCTCATGGCAATGAGAGCCCCCACTCCGAAGGTTTACAGTAAGGGTGCCAGTCAGGTCTATCAGCCGCATCTCACAACGGTGCAACATCCTGCGAGGATCCTCGTCCTCTTCTGCGGGACTGGGTCTGTAGAGCAACAGTTCCAACGACAGTTCGACGGCTGCGAGGTGGTGACAGTGGATATTCTTCCCAAGTGGCAAGCAACATGCACCGAGGACATTCTCCACTGGAACTACAAGCTGTACCCCCGACACCACTTCGACGTGATCTGGGCGAGCCCACCATGTAAGGAGTACAGCAAGGCCAAGACTATAGGAGTACCAGATCTGGAACTGGCTGATCGACGAGTGAAACGTACCCGGCAGATCATCGAGTACTACGATCCAGCATACTACTTCATTGAGAACCCAGCTGGGGATGCTCTGCGAGGGCTGCACACGCGATCTGTGATGAAGGGGTTACCCGATCCTCACCCCGTCTCCTACTGTAGGTATGGGACACCTTACATGAAACCTACACATATCTGGACGAACGCCGTGCTACCCGTACCCCTGCTGCAGTGTACTCAAGCAACGCCATGTCCCGCGAGAGCTGTGCTGGGAAAGCACGAGAACACATCGCAAGAAGGAGTTTCAGCGTCCAGAACACGAGGCATGGGGTCAGCGCAAGCAGTATACGCGATTCCCCGCACCTTGTTGCACCATCTGTTCTGTGGGCTGAAGTTGGGCAAGCGCATGAGCGAGGAAAGTGCAGCAGCTATCATGGACCTCATCGCCACCCTGACAGCGCAGACGGACGAGATCTCGATGCAGGAACAAGATATTGGGGTCTAAAACCCTCAGGGCGCAAAGCAGCGCAAGACCCGCAAAGCGAGAGGAGTACCAGGGCGACAGAACCGTTTAAGCGTTGGCAGCGTAATTCGGGGACGGAACCTCGGGAAACCTTCAGCGCGGAAGGGGACTCAGACCCAAGGACTGAGGGGCACGGGATCTCTCCATTTCTCATTCTCCTTTACTAGCGCCGCCGCGGCCATGTGCTCCGGGTGCGTCATCTCTCTCCAAGCTCGCGTGCGATCTGCCAGTGACTCTGCTCGAAGTCCCGGTGATTCCTCTCCCAACCTCGTAACCTCTGCCTCATGCTGCAGTCGTTCTCGTACAGTCTTCGGGGTTCTGCTGCGAGGTTTCCCAGTGCGCTTGCGCGCTGTGCTCGTAGTGCTCTCTGCGCTTGAGGCTGACGCCCTCTCTGCCAGGGTTGGACACGCTGCTGGTCGAGACTTCGAAGGGAACACCTCAGGTCGAAGTTTAAAAGGTGGGGGTTCTGAAGCTGGACCAGTTTTTGAAGTTCCACCCCCTTCCTCCCCACTGTCGTCCAGAGGGTGTGAAACTGCGGGCAGCGTTACATCTTGCAGCCGCTGCCGCAAAGCACGCATACGCTCCACCGGAGCCTTTCTCGGTACTCGCGGCCGAGGAGCTTCCCGCCAGGGTGTGTTGAGTGGGTTGAAGGTCCAGTGGGTGTCCTCTTCCTGACCATCATCCTCATCCAGTGCTGCCAGTACTGGTGTCTCAGGGTTAGGGTTAGGGTTAGGGTTAGGGTTAGGGTCATCCCCAAGGTCTGGGGGTTCAACGCGGGGCGTTTCGCCACGCTCGCGTCGGGGGGCTGGATAGCGGTTACCAGTCCCAAGGGGGCGATCCACACTGAACATAACGGGAGGCTTGGCGCGCTCAGGCGACGAAGGGGGCGATCTTCGTGGCGACCGCTGACGGTGCCGGGACATTAAGTGATGTTCTCGCCGGCCCTGCTCAGTGGAAAGGTTCGCTGTATAAACAGCGGTTCGGGTTAACGAGGGTTCATCCCGTAGGGTTCTGGTTCTGTCGAGACGGCGTTGTCGCCTCTGATCGACAGACCAGGTGAATCCATACCCTCGAGCAGCCAGAGGGTTGGGGGGTGGCGCAGGATCCTCCTGAATATTCCCCCGGTTGTGGGCGAAGGCTGTACTTCTCGCCCAGGGGCGGTTACCCATACCGCCCTGTCGCCGGCGTCCCGCCGGCGGGAGGACGCTTAGTCCTCCTCCTCCGCAGATTGCTGACCCGAGGAGGACGCTGCGGCCGATTCCTCGTTCTGAAAATACTCCAGCGCCTCTGTTTCATCTTCCAAATCCTCCCATTCTGTCTCCAGCGCTGCGATATGAGATTCATTCGCAGCGCGGCGGCGTGCCAAACGAGCTGGGGCGTCAGCAATCCAGGCTCGTTTCTTGGCCTCGTCGGGACAGTTAGGAGTTAGCCCATAAATGGGAGTCAGAGTTGCAGACGTAGCATCGGCGTGGCGGCCTAGTCAATCCCGCCGGGCTGGGAGGCACGGCGTGTTGCACTCTAAGGTCTGCGGGGTCGAGGTCAGTAGCGCCTTCCTCCCCAGCGTCTTGCACGGCGTTAAGTCGAGAGGACGAGCGACCATTCCTCCAGGCAGGACTTCGGTTCGCAGGTGCAGAGGCGGGAGAGGTTCGCGCTGCAGTTAGAGCTTCACTGCGCTCCAGTTTGGTGGCCACAGTGATGATATGCTGCAGCGCAGTGGATCCGGGATGATTGCTCTCCCATCCCGCTGGACTTTGCAGATCCAGCCGATCCTCAATAAGGCGATCCATCACAGCTTGCTTCAGTCGCAGTCCAGACCAAAACTGATATAATAGCTGCTGCTGACTGATGGCGTGGCAGTTGGGCATGGCGTCGGCCAATAACTGCACCACCTCGTGCCAGGATACCAGACGAGTGGCGAACAAACGAGCAGTCTCTTCTCGTCGCTGCGCCATGCGCATTACGGTTCCAGCTAGTCCTACCAGCGCGATGTCATCCAGCACGCTCCTGGCTACGTCGGCCAGGAAAGGTGCCAAGGTGGCGTAACGCCGGTTCCAGGCGTCTGAGTTCAACATACCACCTTGCTTGAGAAAAGTCAGAGATCGCGGCTGTAGTTTGCGCTGCGCCACTTCCTTCAAGATCTCTGGCATGGTGATCATGGTCAGGTCTAGGCGAAAAGCACTCATGCGACCCAGGGCGAAGGTGACTACGCCCATTGACAGAAAATTGACCAGCGCTTCAGAGAAAGGTGGAAGCGCGGCAATATCGGCGTCAGTGGTGATTAGTTCAGCAGAGGAGGGGTACATAGGAATGTCTCTGATCAGCTTGAGCACATCAGCCACTGTCTTGGATTCTCTGTAGACATCGCCTGGGGAAGCCGCTCCCATAAGATCGTGGTGCCCTGGAAATTGAGAAAGGCGCTGGTCCACCGGCAGAAGTCCCGGAGCCGCTGGCAAGGAATTTCCAGGCGATCTGTACTCTTCTGCGCTGGGAACACCAGAGGGAAACCGGTTGACTCCCAGTCTCGCCGGTACCATGGCGGGAGTTGGTTGGTTGCCGGCAGCCATCCCTCGAAACAGGTACGCCTCGGAGGATGAAAATGCTGCCCAAATTTGGAGTCCAAGGGGGTCAAATTCTGTCAACTCGGACTCTAAGGCATTTTCCGCGATGGTCACCCATGAGTACAACGGCAGGCGTCTCTGCTGAGTTCCAGTACGGCTTTCCGCGCAACGCCGCGCTTCATCCACTTGCGTTTTCTCCACCTCCAAGGTGAAAGCGTCACTGTCCTCAATCTCCGTCAGACGCACAGGCGTATGCACTGAAACATGCTGCGCCAGGTCTTGGATGTCCACTCCGATGTGCCGCATAGTCATCCAAATCCGATTTGTGTCGGTTATGAAGTGACTGGCGCTTCCGGGCATGGTTGGCAGTCTGTAAGAATATTGGGCCTCAGCGCCATGGTTGACAGTCACTGCAGAAGAAGAGGACAGGTGATTTCTCAACCAGAAGGAGGCTCCTTCTAAAGTCCAGAGTAACACATCTAGACGCCTGTGTCGTGGGTCACCATTGTCTGAAGGCGGGGGCGAGTTTCCTGGTGACGGGTGATCAGGATCCGCTGAGTCAGACGGCGATGAGCCGGCAGCCGGGGGATCAACCGGCGCCGGTGGATTTGGCTGAAATGGTGCCGGCGTCGGATGAGCCGGTGCTGGAGCCGGTTGAGCCGGTGCGGGAACCGGTTGAGCCGGTGCTGGTACCAGCCATGGACCTGATCCAGCTGCTGGCGCTGGTGCACCTGGTAAACCACTCGCCCATCCTAAGGTGGGCTGGTATGGCGTCATAGGTGGAGCGCCCACCGCTGGTAGAACCGAAGTCAGATGGGGATAGTGTTGGAGCACTTGCTGATGTAGATTTTGCAAGTACTCTGATACTTCTAACATCATCTGATTCTGCATTAGGGATTGATGCTGATGGTTCAGTGCTGGGACCGAGGCATCTGAGGGCGTTCTGGCTGAGGCGGGGTCAGAGAAGAGTGCTCTGCGCTGTTCTGCCAGGCGCTGCTGATTCTGTTCCCATCGCTGATGGCGCCTCTCCCGGCGAGAAAGCTGGTTCACTGAGTCTTGGTTCAGAGGTAAGTTTCTGACTGGAATTCGGCTGAGGACATCTGCTTGAGAAGGGGGTTCGATGACTGGAAGAGGAGGCGGCTGGTAGGCTGCGAGTCCAACGCCACGCCTGAGTGCGAGGTCGGCGTAACTGACTGAGCTGACTGTGCTGACTGGCTGCTCCGTAGTTGTTGAGGTCAGCGAGGTAGTCAAAGGTCTGGACTCGCGGTTCAACAGGGACTCGGGCATATCCGTAGTTGTTGAGGTCAGCGAGGTAGTCAAAGGTCTGGACTCGCGGTTCAACAGGGACTCGAGCATATCCGTATCCGTAGCTGCCTCCGTAGTCGCCTGAGTCAGTGAAGGCGTCAGTGAGGTTGCCTCGCTGTCTATCTCGGACTCGAAAGTCACCGATAACCTTGCCATAGAGTCACCGATCACCTTAGGTTCCGTAACGGTATCGGTAATCGGTGAGGTCAGAGAGTCACCGGTCACCTTCTCCGTAAGCGGCGATGTCAGCGAATGCCCAGAACATGCTATGCTTATGTGGTGTGGGCCACCTGTCAAGCCGGAGCCACCTGTCCTCCCCGCTGCCCCCACCTCCCCGTTGCTTGTTGAGGAGGGAGTTGGATGCATTGAGTGTGCCATGGGTTCGCCAGCAATGCTTTGGTGCATGTCCTCTGACCTCCCCGCTGCCCCCACACCCCCTTGGTTAGGGCGCGGAGTCCAGGCGAGATTCTCACCCTGCTGCTGGCGCTTTCGCCAGTTGGCCACATCGGAGCGGGAGGGAAATTGGCGAAGTCCTTGTTTCTGCTCATTCGCCTCATTCTGCATGTCCTGCTCACATGCTGAAAGTTTGACCTCGGTCATTTCGCGCACGGCGATCGGGTCGCGAGGTGGTCGGCCAGCAGGTAGAGGTTGTCCCGCAGAGGCTGCTCCCGCGGACTCAGCCTGAAGCGCGTTCTCGCTGAATGGCGTGGGCAGCTGGCCGTGCGGGGAGGTCATCACCGTAGCTCCAGACCAAGTGTGTGGAGTCCTGTAGGATGTCAAAGGGCTTCGCGGTCTTGGAGCTGGAGGACTCATGTCGCGCGTCCGCGGTGGGCTCCTGCAGCGCGGCGGTGGCGGGGTCCGGTCTCGAGTCCGAGGCGGGCTTCGCTGGCGCGGAGCTGGAGGGCTCAGGTCGCGGCTTCCGGGCAGCCGCAGAATGCCAGGGGAAGGGGTGGTCAAGTTGACATACCGCTGGGGAGTCGCCCTCATGTTTCGCCCTGCACCAGGGGTGTCAACAGTCAGCACCCGTGGTGACGCCGCTCTTGCATGACCGGCAGGGGCGGATTAGGGCGCTGTTTAGGTACCGTAACAGCCTCCTCCAGGGGAGGTGTCACACAAGCTGTTCCAGAATCAAGAACCAGAGGAGTCATGCTGTTAAACTCAGGCGCAGCAGCTGACAAGGTCGACTTCTTCTTGGGTATCTGGAAGCTTGGCGCACCTGCTGCTGTCGCAGCCTGCGGCGGCTGACCCGGAGAGGGCGCCTTGTAGGTGCCCTTCGCCCCCTTGCCAGTGGTTCCAGTGGCTGCAGCACCTCTCGTGCTGCGCTGACTGGCCTGTCGTCCCCTTGTACGCCTGGGAGTCGACGTAGGCGACGTTGGAGGTGAGCGTCCAGTGTTGGCGTTTTGCATCATGTTGAAATTGAGTGTTGAAAAGTGGAAATCTGACCGTTGAGGAAGTCAAATCTGTCCAATTTGGGCAAATTCCCCCAGAACACTCAGAAAAACATTTCATCGTAGCAGTGGAAGTCGTGGTAAACAAAGAAATATGCTTTCCAGAGTGCAATGCGGGTTTTGGTGGTCAAATTTCAAAAATTGAGTGTTGATCGGCAGTTTGGTTAATTTCTTGGCGGCCATCCCGAAGCAATCCAGACTAATTGGCCAGGTCCCAGTGTTGGAGACTATTTTTTTCCTTCAAAGAATATTTAAAAAATAGAAAACTATCCTTCTGGGCTCCAGTTTCCTCCTATGTAGTCTGATGGGCTCAAATTTGTCTAATTTTGCTCTGTCGTGCCGGTTGGCCATCCCAATTTAAAATGTAGCGATCTATGAGGACCCAGGTGTTGGGGCCAGGTTCCAAACGACAAAAAACTATCAAGAAACGTCAGGAATTTTTGTGTCTGCGTTAAAACTGTCTCCGAGGTCCTCTTTTCTCAATCTGACCACTGGTCCACTTTTCACTCTCCGTTCGGGTCAATCTGGTTGTCAATCCCGGTAAATTTGAGTTGCTGGCGGCTTCTTTTCCCACTTTCTGACCATTTTGCAGCATAACAGTTTTGGAAAATCGCCTGTCTGCATGCAGGGTGAAAGTCAGGGGGCAAAAAGGCGCAGAGCAATACCACTTCCAAGTGAAGACTTCTTGAGCACGTGACTGTATCCGAGCCGGAGCTCAAGGGTCAGTCAGAGGTTAATCTGCTTCAAATCTTGGGGCACAGGTCCGTTTTCGGCAATTTTGCAGTGTACAAAATTGCAATGTTCTAGATAAACAGTTGAACAAGGCTACAATTCAAGCAATTGCAATATCTTTATGGCAGGAAAGATTGACCAGTAAATTAACAGGTTGAGCAACAGCTCCTCCAAATAGTTACTTCAAGTTAGAACAGCCTCCAAATGGGCAGAATTCAGGTCTTATACTTTCAAGGCGCGCAGTTCATATCTCTAATCGATCTGTCCCATGTCAGCTGGCATATCATCATCTGCCACCTATACAAATCCTAATCAGAGAATCTGCATTTGGACAATCCTAATCAAGACAGTTGATTTCATTGTCCCTTGCTGGTCTTTGCCTTCTTCCTACGAGGAGCCACGTCAAGCACTTCTTCGTCATCACTGTCACTGCTTAAGGTGCATTTCAAATGAGTTATATACTCAGATGTCCAACATCTAGGATATTTCCTGGGTTGCCTCTTCGTCTCTTCGGACACCCCAGCCTTATTCTCACCCATTGAAGTCAATCCAGTATCTGACCCAGATGGTTTCTTCGGTGGTACATGAACAGTCTCCACCACAGAGGCTGGGGCATCCTCAGATATGGCCTCAGACTTCTGCTCGGTGATAGGCTGATCCTCTGGCTGAATAGGTGAGGTCGGGGAGGTGCCCTTTGGCACCCAGATAATTTCACCCTTATCATCCATGATCAATTGCAGTCCCAGTCTCTTCAACTTTCGAGCTTCAGCTTGTTCTTCAGCATCGTCAGCTACCAAGTCATCGAACTCGCTGACGTCATCCTCGGTGTCATCATATTCAGGCGAGGCGGGCTCCCATTTCGGACTGGCAGTGTCCATGTCATGCTTACTGTTTGTGACACCCGCGTCATCGTTGTCATCCGAACCTGGTAGCTTCTCCTTACTGTCAGTAACACCCGCGTCATCATTGTCATCAGAATCTGGTAACTTCTCCTTACTCCAGGACACAGCGCCTGTACCCGAATCGTCACTGTCCGTAGGCGCTGAGTGTACAGGATTACGCCCCGTGTATGGAATTCCACGATATTCGTCATCGTCAATCACAATCGTCGGATTCCAGTACCCAACCGCTGCTGAGCGGTAATGAGAATGGCGCTACCGGCGCCTTCAATTGAGTGGCGTCTTCCAGAAACCAGCCGCCGCCCCTATTACGCTCCCAGCGGCGTAGCGCACCAGAAGGGTGGACGATAATATGCTGCCAGCTATACTCGAGCCCAGGCTTTCGCTCCCCATAGTACGAAGTCAATGGCTCGGGAGTCCCCTTCCGAGCCCATTGCCATTTCACTGCCCCAGTACGCATAAATACAATATGCCAATCGAATGGCTTGGCATGGCTATTGTTCCCTGGCACAATCTGGGTGACCGTCACCCGTATACCGAAAACTAAAACCTGGACATAAAGTCAGGCATCGTTTATCTTTTTTTAACTCTTCTTTCCGACCGTTCGGATATCGAAACCCTAACCTAGGGTACAGCAAATAGATATACCGTTATAATATATCTAGCATAGAATATTCACGCCGACAATGACAAATACGGACCATGTCCTAGCGCCAGGGGTGTTGTAACCCTGTTGTGCAGGCAAGTGTAATCACAAGGGGCTACTCCCAATATCGTAGAGCACCCCGCCCGAAGGGCTCGTAGTTTCGTCAGGACGACAAAGAAAATGCAACAAGAGAAACCTGCGTAAGAATGCTGCGCTAACATCTCATGTTGGCGGAGAATCGGCCGTGCTGGGGGGGTTGAGACTATGGCGCTACGCAGAGCGTATCATACTACGTACCGCATACCGCTAGAGCGCACTTTACCACCATCGTATCCGCAAGGGGAGTATAACTCGTAGTAGTAGCGGAGCATGGGGGAGCAACTGGTTTTCTTAACATTGTGATCCGCCAAACCCGGGTGGGTGCGAAGATGTTACAGCGGGGAAAACAAGAAAAACTGAGCAAATATCCCACAATCGTTGTATATTAAAAAACAAGTGGACGATATATCAATAAATTGACGATTCGCAATTGGTCTTTAACGGGCTATTTAATCGATACCGAAATTTCAGAATTTTGCCGTCCAGGTTTGAGCATCATTCTTGAACAATTATGCTGAACTTCATCGTCCGCGGGAGGCTTCCGCAAGTTTATCTTTTTAAAGGAAATCATCTCGGACGATCGACAGCTGAGATGGTGTATGGAACAAATGAAATAGTAATTTGAATGGTAAATACGACTTGCGCGCAATCGTCAGCGTAACGTAAATGAACATCGCACCGGATATTTTAGCTCGCAATGGGCTAGAATGTCTGTCTAGAACGTGCGTATTGAAGCCTCCATGGGGGGAAATAGTTGAAAGACGATTTTTCCTTGAATAACTTCTATTCTAGCTACTTTGGAACTGCGCGAAGAAATGCAACTCTAAAGGACCTACACACACGCACATTCCTGCTTGGAAACACGACAGTCGCGTTTTTCATAGCAAGCGATTCTGTGTTGCGCCCGGATTTTAGGCGGTGAAAATGAAATCTGGGCACTGTTTGGGCGCAACAAGTGAGCTCACGTCTGGGTTCGGCGGACCACAGTGTAAAGAAATCCAGTTGCCCCCCCTGGTCCGCTACTACTATAGTTACTCCCCTTGACCATATCGATATTTTGACGTATTGATCGAAGTTACTTATCGATATCGGACCTTCGATCTATCCACGATCAGCTCATTACGTATAATACGATGCGAGCTGATGGGGAAAGTGTTATACGAGTGCGAGCGCGTTCGCGAACGGCTCGCGAGCGCGAAACGAGGCAGCTGAAAATTGAGACCGAATGCTCCAAGGTATCGAACTAATGAGGCGTGTAGTGGCTATCTAGCTAATCAAACGTATTGGAAGCCCGCACCGATCCTCATTATACGCATTCAGTCGGGTGATCGACTGATGGTGACCTTTAATTGCCGAGCTTTCACTTCTTAAGTTCCTTAATGTTATGGCTTTAGACATGTTCAAGAGTAGTGGTATCCACCGACGGACACTCTCTCGACATGAACTGATCTGCGTGGCGGCTCTACTCACGAGCCGATCGCTCGCGTTTCGCCAAATATCAGTGACTTTTCGGTGTTCGAGAGCAGACTTACAGTATACGCGGGTTGTTCGTGAGCGGCTTCGCACTTTACGTTAAACGAGCGAACTTTTGATGAGTGCCGAGTAACCCTGGGGATTTTGTTATATCGAAACCAAACGCCCGAATGGTGACACGCTACTCGCCCCCATCATCGAATATCAATACTAAATCTTCAGGTCGTATTCTCGATGGGCGACGATGACTGCATATAAGCTGCAGACTAATATGATATTTCCTGATATTTCAATGTGTCTGCATACCATATAACAAGACCTCGATACCGACCCTTGGTACACATGGCATTCGCTCCACGCATTTAATAGCTTGTGTGCCGTCGTCATGAAAAACTGGTTAATTAGTAAACGGAAACATCACTGCCTGACCGATTCATTAACCAACAACTCAACATTGTCCAATCACCATGCGGTATGAACATATCGTGTGACCACCAAAGCATTATCACTCTTCACCCACGTAGCATAACTCTTGTATGAGCTGCTCATAGAACCCAATGAACAGATGATAGCAACTAATCTCGCATGTATACAACAACCTCCGAACCCAGACGGCAGATTCTAACTTCCTCATCCAAATATGTTGTCCGAAGAAGTACCTGCACGTGCATAATTTCAAACATCCGTGAATCGATATGCAGAAAAAAAACAGATTATTGGCCACATGGTTTCATGCTCACAAAAGATACATACGTACGTATATATACATACAACGTATATATATGTACGTATGGATGGATGGATGGATGGATGCATGCATGTATGCATACGCATCCTTGGACCGACTCCTTTGGCACCCCGTAGCCACAGAAGACCGGCTGCACTATGTACCCACGCCGGGGATCAAAGGATTCAGCACACACTTCGGGACACTTATCCGGAATCTCCGGAGCTCACTCGTGAAGAATGGGACCCCCTAAGGCTCGCTGAGCCACCCGAGCCTATCTGCATCCGCAACGCCATGTATGTATGTATGTATGTATGTATGTATGTATGTATGTATGTATGTATGTATGTATGTATGCTTATCCTTGCGAATCCTTTGGCACCCCGTAGCCACAACAGACTGCACTATGTACCCACGCCGGGGATCAAAGGATTCAGCACACACTTTGGGACACTCATCCGGATTCTCCGGAGCTCACTAGTGAAGAATGGGACCCCCTAAGCCTCGCTGAGCCACCCAAGCCCCTCTGCATCTGCACCACCAGCGCACTGCCGCCTTGTGCCTGAAGCCGGTCCATCCCTGTCCCCCGATCTGCGCGAGCCATATCTCCACCACCAAGCCCACGCGCAAGACCACCCCTCTGCTCCCTGAGCCTCACTGGGCCACCTGAGCCCCTCTGTGGCTGTCCTGCCAGCGCACTGCTGCTGTGTCTCTGGAGCCGGCTCACCCCCGGCAATCGAGCCACCCCTCCACCACCAAGCCCACACCCCACATCACCCCGCTGCCGCCTACAGCCTGGTCTCAAGAGAGCTTGCCCACCCACGCCACGGCCAGAATGCCCAAGCGCTGTCCCAAGGTGCTGAGAATGATAAACTGGGCTGCCCTCATCCAAACTTGCGCATCCGCCACCGACTTGCGCCTGTAGCCCTCTACCCCCCGCACCAACTCCCCGTGACAGGAGCCCTTGCGCTGATTGCCTTGCGAGGTGGCCGCGAACTTGAGCAATGCGCTCCACACTTGCGCTGTAACTGTCACGCCGCACTGTTCCTACTTGGGGTCCCATCCCCACAGTTGCCTGTGTGTCCCAAGCCCTTCCGGTGGCCGATAGTTCACCACCCGGTCGTCGCCTTCCCGACAGCTGCTCACTGTTAGTTCCGGCACGGCCAGCAACCTCGCCCGATGGGCACGGAAGCTGACGAGATGCCGTATGCTGCCGTGCAACCTGTTGTAAGTGGTCATCGCTGCCAGGATGGGCCCCCGGGCTCTGAGGGGCCCGGCGTGTGTCAACTCCACCCGCGGACTTCCCCACATCTCCCCCGTCATCCTCATCAGTTCCCCCCATGCCATCAACCCCCCCAAGAAGGCCGGCCACCCGCCTGCTCGCCCCCATCAAGGTGGCCACCCCTCCCTCAGCCAAGGCCATTGCTTGCTCCGGCGTGGCCCCACTCTGCTCCTGAGTCCAGACCCCACTCCCCGGGCCCGGCGACAAAAGGTCACCCCATTCATTCAAGATATCCTCGACACTTGACGCCGCCTGGCTGAGCCCGCCTATGCCTGCCCGTGCCCCTCCAGATCGCGCCTCGGCGGTGCCCCCTCCTTGACCCTCCACAGTGCCCAGATGCTCCACCTCCCGCCGCACGTCCTCCATGCTCTCCAACAGCCTCGATGCCATCGCGCCTGCCTCGCCTGCCTCACCGGGAGCCTGCCCAGACCGCTCACGCTGCGTTCCCTCAGATTCCTGCATCCCACCGCCAGACCCATCCTGCGTGGTATAGTCTGTCTCCTCGAACGCGTCCTCCCACGCTCTGTCCATCAGTGCCAACCTCTCCGCCCCTTCCCGTCGGTCCGCCTCCCCCCGATCCAGGTCCGGCCCATGGCCTCCTCCCACACGCCCTCCGCCAGCCCAACGCCACCCACTTCCGGCCGGACATCGCCCTACAGCTCGCCTGATGATCAACCTGCAACACCCCGTGCAAGCGCGAAAGAAAGCAGCCGGACCCACTTCTCCCTCCAGCCCACCGCCCCGCCACGTGCTGCTTCCTCGTCCTCGTCCCCATTGCCATCCACCTGCTCTCCCCCTTCCGCGTTCGCCTCCATGTACCGCCGCTCCCTGAAGCGCCTCTGCGTCTTCCGAAGGAATCCACACGCCGCAGGCCCCAGCCCACCGTACACCTCCACCCCAAAGGGGATGAAGTGATGTGGGCGGACATCCCCGTACGTCGCCACCTTGCTCTCCTCTACCTTCTTCGCCGCCGCCCCGGGGGCCATCATGGCCGCTCCCAGGTGCGCGTCTGACATCGGCCGCGCCGTGGGCACATCAAACAGCACATGCTGGCCCGGTCCCTCCGCATCTAACACTGTCACATCCGGGCAATGATTCCGTGAGTAGGTCAGGTAGCCCGCGAAGTCATCGTGCAATGCAAACGCCAAGGGATAGGCAGAATTGGCCACCTCGAACAGCACCCTCTGCAGTTTGTGGTGGATGAAAGAGTACCAATTTCCTCCCCCAGCCCCCACTCCCCCCCGGCATGCCAGTAAGTGTGTCCCGGTGGGATCCCGCTCTCCTCCACAATCGGGGCACTCCTCCACTTGGCCAAGGAGGGGCTGCTCCGCATGAAGAATGTGCCGCAGGGCCACCCGGTATTCCACCGAACTGAGCTCCAGGGCTGGGCAGCATGGAACACCCCTCAAGAATGCAGGCCCAATACTGTTGAAGGTCACCGAGAAAAGCCAGGGGAGCCGAGACGCCCCCACGTGCCCAGCCAGCCAAAGCCAATCCGCAGAGTGGAGGACAGCAGCATAGACCCGTTGGGCACGTTTTTGAGACCTGCTGTAATCACTCAACTTCTTGACGTCGTCCGCCTTTGGCACTTGTGGTGGCAAATGCTCATTTGCTCCCCTCGCCTCCCCAATCACCTCCATCGCCTCCGACACCTTCTGCATGGCCGCTTGCAAAGAATTGACATACGGCAAGTCGCTCTCAGCCCCGAGGTCCTCGGTCCCCGCCGTCACTGTTGGAAAGAGCTCCCGCATATCCTCCCAGACTTGCGTAAACCCGCCAAGCCAGGCCGCATTGCTCACCCTCGCCGCCTTAGTCAGGCCCATCCCATGCGGGAGGGTGGCAAACTCACAGGAGTGTCACGCCAATCCACCGCCAGGCAGCAAGTCCCACAACGCCCCCTGCATCCTCCTGTCATGCTCCTCAGCCGCCTCCCGCATCATCTCCGGCGGCACACCTCGCAGCCAGAACCCCAGCCTCGGGTGGGCACAAAATCGAAGCAGGAGCCCCTGGGCCTGCGCATGCCCAAGCTTGTTCAAGAGGGGCAGGATGCCACATAGCTCCTCCACCTTCTTCAACATCTCCACACTGACCGCCTCTGCCTTCCCCACCGGCACCCCCAAGACATCGATGAAGTCCAGCTCCCCCCGTGCACCCGGCATCCCGGCCTCGAAGCAACTGGCGTCCCCCTCAGGCGAGAAAGCCGCTGACTTCACCGGCTGAATATCCAGGCCAATCGCCACTGCCTCCTCCATATAAGTCTCATACGCGAGCGCCGCTTCAACCGGAGGGCCCAGGAAGAAAGCGTCATCCAAGTAGGCAAAGATGACCACGCTAGGGTGTCCCTCCTGAACCCGCTCCAGCACCACCTGCAACGGGGCAGCCAAGTAAAGTGGCCCCAGGGGGTCCCCCTGCTGCGTGCCCTCCTTCGACTTGACAAATCGCATCACCGAGCCATCAACGCCCCCCAGCCGAACCCCCAGGTTCGCATCCACCCCATAACAAAGGTCCGTCCATGCCCACAGCTCCGGGAAGTCCCGCTCGATAGCCTCAAACATTGCCTCACGGTGCACCGCATTGCAGGCATTCCTGGCATCTGCCTTAACACAGACCCATTCCGGGTGCCGATCCAGGGCCGCCTGAACAGTGTGGACCCCCAGGTCCGCCCCTCCCTTCACCACAACCCCAATCTGGGCCGCCCGCAGTCCACCATGAACATCATCCTATCGACGCCCACAAAATCGAGCCCTGAGGGCCTTCGCACGCTGCCTGCATATGACCTTCGCCACTAGCTTCCAGAGAACTTCGCCACACGCAATGGGCCGGACGTTGACGCCGAGGTCGTCCTTCAGCAACGCCACTAACCTAGCGCCTGCCAACCACTCCCGAACCCCCGCGGGGCCCGACCTGCCGCCAGATGGTTGCACACCTCCAACAGTGCATCTCGCCCACCAGAGACATGGACCGCCCACATATGCTCCCAGCGCCACTGAGAGCTGCCCGGTCCCGAGGCCCGCGGCAGATTACGCATTACATCATCGAAAGTCTTCTCATCCAGCTCAAGCGCCTGCCCCCGAAGCTCCCGCCGGCGATCCTCTCCCACATCTTGCCTCCTGCCTATCCCAGCCGGGTGCAACCGCTCCAGCTTCAGCAACGTCTCCTCCGTCGCTGGTGCCAGCTTGGCCAACTCCAGCCTCTTCGCTGCCTTTCCCAGCTGCCCCGCCTTCACCAACCGCACAGCATCTCGCAGCACCCGTTCCTCATCCGCCTCGGCCACAACTCGTCGATCCCCCGGCACCTCCGCATGCAGCCCCTCCCACTCGCCGCGTAGGAAGCGGGCGCAACGCTCCTTAATGACCTGGGCCACACCCTGCTTCACCCCCTGCTGGACCGGCTGAAGAACCAGGCGTGGGAGTAAAAAGAACAGCTTGTAGGCCTCGACGTCCTCTGTGTCCACCCGCATCCTCCGAAGCGCGACCATCACACACTCGGTGAACAGTCCCCACAACTTCTTCGGCACCATCAGGGAAGGGAAGTCGCTCACAGCACACTCGTCGACACTCAGTCCTCGCAGCCATGTCCACCCCGCCTCTCCAAGCCCATCCGGGTCCCCCACCAAGCTCTCGCCTCCGTGCTGCCCCTGCGCCCGCCCCGCCGCCCGTGGATTGCCCTGGCCCCCACTGCCGCCTCCTCCCTGAGCCGGCGCACAACGCTGAGCATAACTAACCAGACAGCCCCCACCCCGACCTTGATGCTGCCGCAATCCAGTCTCCGAGAGGATATGTCCACAGCTCTGCTCAGGGCACCGCGTGAGCCTCGCCGCAGATAGCAGAAGCCCCGATGCGTCAGAATGGCTCCGCCGAAAATGCTCCGCCAGGGCTCGTCTGCTTCCTGGGGCCCCCACTGAGCACCCCGGCACTGAGCAGACCACATTCCCCACCCGCTGTCCTGCCCCCTTCCGCCCGCCACTTCCCTCGAGCTGCGCCGACCCACTAGTCCCTCCCGAGGCACCCCCCAATGGTCTCAGTGGCTCCACAGCCCCTCCCTCACCCGCCACATCAGCCCCGCGCTCTGCCCCCACCGTCCTCGTCCCTAACCTTACCCCGTGGACACCCTCACCCGCCACCCCCACGGCCTCCTCACCACCCGACTGTCCCACCGCTACAGCACCACTCCCAAGATCAACGCTAACCCCAGCCGAACGCCCCGACAGTTCCAATCGAAGTGACAGATGAGGGCCCTCCACGCCCTCTCCGCTGCTCACTGCCATCCCATCCGCCAGACCATCCACTCCGGCCCCGTCCTCCCCGCTGACCCCCTCAGTTTCGCCACCCGCACCCGCGCCCGCATCCCCCCGAGGCAGCTGCCGCCAACCCATAAGCAAGCCCTTCTCCGCCTCCCTGCTCCAGCCACCAGCCGTCTTCACCCCGACGCGCCGCCCACCACCCCGCCTGGACAGGAAACCGTCATGATCACCCGGGTCTCTCGGCCTGTCCTCCAGGAACACCTCCTCTCTCTCCGGGTTCCCATCAAGGTACTCAATCACCGTCGCCCCCTCCACAGATGCCCCCCCCCCTAACCGTCCACCATACCAGCTGCGCTCACCTGGCCAATACACCTCCACCAGGGTGCCCACTGGCAACGCCGCTATCGCTGGGCCTACACTCTGCTCAGCCGATCTCCCACCATCAACACGCCTTTCATTATTTACACTATCCGTGACCGCCAGGTCCGCCGCCTGCCCAGCCGCCCCTTCCATATTTACACTATAAACAAACCCCTCATTCGCCCGATTACCTTCATAATCAGAACTCATAGTCATAATTCATTCATTCGAACACTACGCCCAGTGACGCTCACCACCTGCCACCAACCCGAAAAACCAAAACCAAAATCGAGCCAAAAAACAACACCCGGACACTCATCGCCATGGAATCGCAACCGGCTGTGGCCTTAGGAGTCCTGCCTCTCACCCCGGGGGATTGGGCGGGCAGTTGCTGACGCCAGCAGAGGCATCCGTCAGATACAAATGTATCCAATATACTGGATTGTCAGCTGGGTTGGCCTGGATGGGCGCTCTATGCCAACCGCGCGGAGGGTTGTCTGTACAAAAGTAACCGTGCCCCGAAGGTCTCCGGTACCCTCGACCGTCGCTGTTGATGCAAAATCCATCTGCTGTTGGCTCCCCAAACAAATATATGAAACCATGCCTGCACAGGCGCAAAAGATGTACACAACTCGAACCACACGTGTGTGCATGAAACCCAAGACCGGATCTGGATCGTAGCACGGCGTATTAAGATCATATTTAAAAACGCGACGGGTATCAGACAAAATTAAAAATACTTATAGCGTTAATATTGGGATTGCTTATATGTAGCCGCCCCGGCACGTGCAGGTGCAGAAAAAGCATACCAATTTTGTCGAAAGGGCATTCTGAAGGTTTGAGGTAGTCGAAAGGGCATTCTGAAGGTTTGAGGGTCCTCACAATCGTACTTTGGGGATTTGCGTGAATTCAATTTCTCGCAAAGATTTGGCATGCTACTTCTTTACATCATCTCTAGAGATGTACGAATGCAGCTGTTCCCATCGGTTTCTCGCAACGCCCCAAGTAACGTTTGTTCAACAGCCCATATGGGCGTACTTCCTGCGTTGGTTTGCGTATTTAGTAACTTACACGCGCCATCCCGGATGTGCCGCGGGGCTCGAAGCGTGTGAACCAAATGGCCAAATGAAACACAGGTGCACACATACAACGTTGAAAATATGTTTCAGTCGTTGTTATTACTATTTCTTAGCGTTCCCTTCGGCAAGATATCGAAGGGAATGCCGTTTTGCGGATGCCGGTTCCCGCTTCCGGGAATCCGGGATCTGCTTCCAGTCACCGAATCTGTGCGGGGATGCTTCCTAGCGTTCATAATACCTTATATTAAACATTATTCGCTTCTAATATATCGCGAAGACTTGTCAATCTCTTCATTAATCTACCCTGCGCACTAGGTTTTCACAGTGTAAAGCGCTTAAGAAGCGCGAACGGAAGCGGACAGATTCCAGAAAGATACCGGTGTGATTTCGATAACGGCTTAGATGACCTTCCGATTTAATCGAACGGCTGATCGTAATTTATAAGCAATGAAAAATATAATTCGCATATGAGGAATCAAACTGGAATCCATCGCGCTTTTCATTACACTCTTAATACGCCGTACGTAGAGAGCAACGGCAAGCGACGGCCACCACACCAGAAGTGCGGATTCGTCCTTACGGGCCCGGGTCCAGACCACACCCAACCGACACCACCGCTAACACAACCAACACAATCAACACAAGAAGGAGAACACACAACCAAGGCTCCGATCGGCGAAGGCAGCAGCCAACACCCTGCACTCGAAGGCCTCAGCAGGGAACCCCGAGCGCTATCAGCCGACACCACGCGCAACCCTAGCCGTGTGGGGGGGTCATACCCCTCAGCCGGCAAACGCTCCCCCCTCCATTCTTTGTCCCCCCGCCAATCCGGCGAGGGTTAGGCCCCGGGGGGAGGGCCCTATGTATGTATGTATGTATGTATGTATGTATGTATGTATGTATGTATGTATGTATGTATGTCTATCTCATCCTGTGATGATATCCAAGTTGGCAAAGGTATGGGGGAATGACAATAGTGAACTCTTAGAAGCTGTTCTCAATAAATCTTAGGGACTTACATCTGAAGGATTCCCATTAACCTCCCCGCGAATGCTTTGGTGTGCGTTAAGAAGGGTCTCGAACACATTGTCCACAGGCACTGCAACAGAGTCCAGACCTGGCACCGCAAGCTCCTTGTTCACCTCCATTGAGCAGATGGCAACAAACTGCAAACAACAGTGTGGTGTACACCCATGACTTCCACATTGATAACACCTATCCATTGATACTGCTGATTTGTCCAACTTCAGTGCAGAACTCTCTCTCTCTCTCTCTCTCTCTCTCTTGGAAAGTGCTTGGCTGATCCATTTTATCTCTCCCCAAGTATCAGTCAGTCTGTCTCTGCTATTGATGTTATCGAGGGTGCAGGGAGTCATACATATCTCATCCAGTTCAGCTCAGATTATGGCACCATCGGTAACTCCAACAAAAGCCCATCAGGATCCACAAGGTCGCACAACTTAATGAAACCCTGAGTATACAACCCTAAATTAAATTCTTTCAGGGGGAGGATACCATGTTGATGGGAGGGTCCAATTATGAGATCCTCAAATGGCTAATAGGATGCATCAGTTGATCGATGGCCGTTCTACTCACCACAATGGGGAATGGAGCGCATGAAAGCTCCGATGCAATGCAGAAACCCGCTCGCTCAAATGGAATTCCTGCTTGACAAGCGGGCTCACCTTGAAAAGGACTGCCGACCACCTTTGTGGACACGGGCGACACTCGGAGGAGACCACTTTGCAGCGGAGTGACCCTGGCAACGGTTGTAACAGTGCCACTCAGAGGCACGAGCCCCATTGCGGCGAATATTGTCAGCTCCACCTGGAAGCATTCCCCGCATCGCCCCATTGGTGAGGCAGCTCCACCTGCTGCACTCAGTTTTATCGCCGCAGTAGTGACGCGTCAGCTCCACCTGCTGCATTCAATCTTATGGCCACAGTAGTGACACGTCAGCTCCACCTGCTGCATTCAATATTATCACCACAGTAGTGACACGTCAGCTCCACCTGCTGCATTCAATGTTATCGCCACAGTGGTGGTACGTCAGCTCCACGTTCATGCGCGCTCCCAGAACATTGTCTCATTCCGAAAAGTTCGTGGCAGCGTCACCTTGAATACCTATCTCACACACTGAAAGCTCAACGGTGATACGGTAGCTCGGTGGTCAGGCAATAAGCAGCGACTCCGGGAGTAACCTCCGAGGTTAGGGTTTGCGCCGCCTTGCTGAAGGTCTGCGTGAGAGAACCGTACTTTAGCCCCACGGCGCCTGGTGCACACCAGCCCATCACGAACCTTGACATCGCCATCGGGCCTTTCTTCACCCATTATTGGTTTCGGTGGTGTTACAGTGCGGTCAAGCAGCATGAGACCGCACTCGTTTTGGTTGCCCGGGGGATAGTAATGCGAAGGGGGACCACTATGAGGCCCCTCGGAGGTATATGCGAGGGGCTCAAGGATGCTAAGCCAAGAGTATCTTGGAGCATGCCCATGCAGCCAGATGCGTACCAGTTGACAAACAGGGCCTGCACAAAAGTCTACCTTGCTCCACTGTGTACGCACTCCAATAATATCCCTAGCTACTTGGACTTGGCACTAAACACACGCGGCATCCGCAGCTGACCGGGATCATAGCAGCAGTCGCGTGTCACCTTTGAGGCTGTCGGTAAGCTCAAATATCAAGCCACCTGTGCCTTTCTCCACCAGCGCATCCGTGAAGGCCTACGCCGCAACCATCCCACCCAACCTCGTGCTTTCAAGTTTCGCCATCACCTTGGACTTCATAACACTTTAGCGTTTGTTCAGGCTGCCTTACGGGTATTTGCGGGCACCGGAAACACGCTACTTTACCGCTTCGATCGCTGATGTGCTGACGTGCTTGGGAGATCACGGACGGTCCAAGTGCGAGTGGTTGTCGGAAAGCACTCATCCAATAAGAACAAGCAGCACGAGAAACTGCACATAGACGCGGAGAGAAAAGCAGTGCCCCTGCTTTGACCATGTCTTCGTTTATAACCGGAGGGGAACGCACTGCCTTCGACTCGTTTGTGTTGATCCTGCCAACTCTGCATGACGGCTCTTCGAAGACTGTGGGGCGGCCGTGGATGGTGGCCGTGGAGGGGTGATGCAAATCCCCACCTCAACGGACCAGAACACCGGGCTGGTTGCCCTCTCCAGGGCCTTGCCACTGCTCCATAGGAGCGCCCAGCGGCCATCCAGAAGCTCCTCCTCGCGCGCCGTCGAGCGCACCATGCCGAGCATCTCCAGTTGGGCAATAATTTCCAGGATCGAAGCTGTTGCTGCAGGGCTGCTGGCTGCGCCACGGTCAGTAGTTGCCGCCACACGACACAACCTACAAAGGTATTATTTCCACCCCATAGAGTGATAAGCCGGATCTACAACTCGATCCCATCACACACAAGTCGTGTAACTTGCAACAATGCGACGAACTGTTGGAGATTCGGGTGGCAAGAAAGGTTTTGCATAGTTGGAAGAGATCGGTGGTAAGAAAGGTTATTTAATGAGGGGGTACTGTGGGAGGTGGAAGGCTTTTGAAAAGAAGGACACATAGAAAGCCCCCTGGATTACAGATGGAGAGCATCGACGTCACAGTAAGGCTACGAGCTGTCCTATGTTTGTGATTTGCAAACTGCTAGGAACTGGTGGACAGAAGTGCAGCAGATGCTGTCAGTAGAATAAAATACAGTCTTTTGGCGCAAAAGAGCAGGATAAGGGAAGGAGAGTCCAAGGGCGAAATGGGGTACGGTGAGAGCTGGGAAGATGGAGGAAAGCCCTCGGGGCATAGATAGCCCAGCAAGCGTGCAAGTCTCACCGAGGCGGGACATATGTGCCGTTTCCGGACCACGGACGAGCTGGGGAAGCAGCCACGGGGTCGCATACCGCAATACGAGGGTACTTTTGACGCTGACAGCCTTCGGTGCAACAGAAGTCGGTGCAACAGAAGGCGGCTCAAAGGTCCTTGCTTCTTCCGACGTCATGGGGTCCGAGAAAGTGTTGGTTGGTGTCTCTGACTCCACGCTCGCCACCTGCTCACAGTGCAGGGTACTGGGTAAGAATTCGTGGAAGCTGGCTTCCTTCGCCAGTCGCCTTCCGCGAAGCCACGTCAACTAAATGGAATCTAGTTTGACAGATGAGCGGTTGTCGGCTGGAGCCCTCGACCAAGGTTTAATGGACCATCAAGGAAGCAGCTCGGCCGCGTGGTTCTCTCGCGCGCCGAGGAAGACCGCGCTCCCGTTTTGTAAGGTCGAGATAGCAACGAATGGACTAACACTGTAAACGTCGTATGGAGCTCTAGATACGCACCGACACGATGCGAAGGACATTTGCATTGACGATCCAGGCTTAATCTGCGGCAGGGGCATCGTAGTGCGACGCTCGCCCTCTAATCTGACAAGTGTCACGCAAGGCATGACGGGGTGTGCAGCACCAAGTAGCTAGCTTTGACAAAGAAAATAAGGGGCCTTTCTACGGCACGCGCACGAAGCAAACCCGTGTGTGAATGTCGCTACTGGATGGCTCGAATGGAGATGGAGTCACGCGAAGTAGTGTGCCGGGTGACTGACTTTGGGAGTAAGAAAAATACCTTCTCGGCTTCTGAAAATAGTTTTTTAAGGCCATCTTCAGTTTTCAGAGACACCTGCCCCGTCCCAACGGATGCGCAGGTGCCACTCCCCATGGGTCACAAACAGGCAGCACCCGTTGGCCCAGGTCGACCAGTTGCGGAGGTCGACGGAATACCACCGGGGGCGCGGGGCTTTTGGGAGAGCTCCTATGGAGTAGAGTGAGCTGTGCGAGAAAAATGTGGTGCTTCGGATGCGTATACTGCAGGGGATTGGGAAGCATTGCTTTGTGGAAGCAAAGTTGCGGGCTTTTTCACAAGGTTTATAAAAGCAGGAGGCATCAGACCCTCATCGCAAGGAACGTAGCTGATAGGCAGATATGTTTTTTATACATACACAAATCAAACATTACTAAAAGACTCAGCACATTCGATCAGGAATAAGTGGCGCTGGGAGGGTTACTGTTGGATGAGCAGCTGGTAGGGAACCGGCGTGCAGTAACCTCTGAGCAGTGCATGCTGGGGCCTCGTGGAGGCACGAGACGAAAGCGCCGTTTCCGTGTTTCCGTAGAAATTCAGCGTGTAAATGCTTGCGATGCGAGTGGGTTCGCTAAGTTGGCTTACCTCCCCCCCCGAAAGGCCTCTTCCACCTGCAAGTTTAGCAAAGTCGAACTCGTTCTTGGAGGCAGCCACCGGACCTGGGACATTCCAAGGAAATCAAAGCTTTCTCCTCAGCAAAATTTTGACGATGCTAGCGAAATTAGGCCATAAAACTTTTGGCATACGATATAGCTCTCGGGAGCATTAGTCGGGTACCGTGAGCATAGCGTGGAGTCGATGGCCGTCTTCGGCACCTCGAACGCAGTGAAGCGAGGAGGGTAACCACGGGTCTTCGAGCGCCAACTATGAGGCAACCATGGTCAAACATGTTCTAAAGCACACACTGCCTATTGTCCTAGGTGAGACCAGTTCTAGTAGAAGATATATATATATAGCGAGTTAGAGGAAAGAAAGCCTTGAAACATCGAGGTGTGATATTCCAGTATTGCATCCTGTCTCGAATTTTCCATATTTGCCACTTGTCTCGACATAATCAGCACGCCACGTATGTGATGACCTGGACTGGGCTGCGAAAAAGAAAAATCTAGGGCTCCGATTCCTTCGATCACACTTTCCATATTTTAGATTGAGAAGTTGATTTATGTGTTAAAAATGGACACTGTTTCTCAGTGATTCCACGACACCTTCTAACCCATATAATACATACGATAGCGATACGATAGAGGTGCATAATAAATGTACAGCAGGTAAACCAAAAGCATCGCGATTGGTCGGGCGGGGAACAAGAGGAGCAGACGAGAGAGGTCAGTAGAGTAGAGAGGAAGCATCTGTCAGTGAACCGCTTGCGAACGAAGTATGGAATGTAAATATTCCGCATTTTTTCTGTAGATTTCTCTCAAGTATACCCCCTTCCGAATCTTAGTTTGCGCCGAGTTAGTATTCGAGTTTTTGCACAGTTATTTGTGCACCTGCGCGGTCAGGGCACTTTTCATGGCTCATGTTTACAGAGGCCCACCATCTTTCCTGAAAGCTACTCTTCCAGCACGTCCTCCTTGTTCACCAAGATTCAAAGCACCTCTGCAATCGAGTTTGCATCAGACTGGAACAAACCGCTTCGCTGCAAGTGCAAGGCCATCCCTTGCTGTACCTCGACACTTAAATAAACGCAGTACGAAATCAGCTATCGCAAGTTCGATTCAAGAGGCACGTGCCTTCATTTCCGACCAACACGAATCCAGAGCGAGACCTTTAAGATAGCTTTCCCTGTATTGCACTGCGTGAGAATACAGTCTACACATGCGCGCCTTGTAAATCTGAAGGTGCAAGGAAGTGTAAACTTTGGGACTCGCTTTCAATCTCTCATGAAAAGGGCAAAAGTGGGCTCCTTGAGGGGTTTCATCGATACACTGGCACTTCAGGTGGAAGCCACTGATGGAGAAGAGGTCGTGAAACTGGAGGTGGAAGTTGCAGAAGATAGGTACGCCTTCCTCAAGTCAATGCTTATGTGCTGAGTGGCCCTCCTATGCGCACCTTCCTTCCTTCGAGCGCCCCAACTTCAAGTTTTCGCCCTCTGTAAACTCGCTCCTTTACCTCGCTTACTAGTCGCCACGTGGCGTGCAGGCTCGTCTGTAAAGTGACAGATCCGTACTGATATCCAGCTCCTGCGTTTTGTGGCAGGTGTCTCTACACAGTCTCCTTGGCAAAGCCCTTAGGCGTGCAGCTAGCAGGTGTCGTGCCCGACTGGTTCCCCCCATAATAGAAATTCGCTCCCTCTGTTATGCTTATCTGCCTCGGCTCTCGCTATCCGCTTCACACCTCAGAATGTCCTGCTCCCAGCGCTGCGGAAGTTGCGACCCGCCATATCGCTTTTACTCGAGCGCTATGGTTTTAGGAGTCAAGCACTATGGGACTGTGTGAAACCCTAGCTCCCTCGCGAGCGAAACCAAGGCCGCGCATAGAGCTGGAAACCCTTTCGAGTCGTGCTTTAAAACCTTCTCTGACGGGTCAATCTATCGCAAGCCAATACTTTACTTCGGTTTTTTTTCATTTCCCGTTCCTAAGCGCATCCCGCGACGGACATTTTGGTCGACGCCCCGAAGAGTCCTCCCCTGCGCACTTCAAGGCGGCCGCCAAGGCAACTTCTTGGGCGTTGTATTCCTGCGGCCCTATTTCGATGGAGCACGCAAACGCATCTGTGAGCGAAGGGGGCGGTCGACGGGTCGTCACGCACAGAGAAGGGTGGAGACATCGTGGTCGAGGAGGTCCTTCCGGACGGCAACGCGGCGAAATGCGGTCTCATCCAGCCTGGGGATATCCTGCGTGGGGTCACTGGCAGAATTGTGGAGGGCGGAGCTCGGCGAGGTGCTCTCTACCCTCCGCCCGTCGACAACCCGAAGTCATCGCCACCCGAACTCGCTCCCCTCGTCAAGTCAAACCGTTCGTTCGAGCAGAGTCAACCTCGCCCCCGTGATCGTAGCTTCTGCCCCTTGCTCCCGTGTCAACTGTTTTAGCATAGACAGAGACGATCGACTCAGTGATCAAATTTGCGCATGTCCGAGAGTCGGCAACAGGACAATAAGATGGCTATATGTTGTCACCCATAGGCCGTCGCGTAGGCTTCAGTTGATGTTTTCCGTTTGGGCCACATGGGCATACTGATATGGCCG
The DNA here is from genome assembly GCA_001247695.2 of Cymbomonas tetramitiformis. Taxonomy (NCBI): domain Eukaryota; kingdom Viridiplantae; phylum Chlorophyta; class Pyramimonadophyceae; order Pyramimonadales; family Pyramimonadaceae; genus Cymbomonas; species Cymbomonas tetramitiformis. The sequence continues at coordinate 9,439 of LGRX02011845.1, read as the reverse complement.
AGCCCCACCTTCCTATGCACTGCGTCACCGGCAAGCTTCACTGGGCAAGCCTTCTATTGGTGCTCGAAAATGCATATGCAGGCTCAATCAAACTACTAGATTCCATAGTTGTCAGGATCAGCGTAGCACTAGGTAATGGAAGAATGGTGTAGGTGATCGGAGAATGCGTTATTGTTATTGCGGGCATGATGGGCAGACATTGGAGGATTTCGAAGATCCAAATCCTCTCTCTTTGGGGACCTTGTGTTTGTCGGCGTTGATGGCGAGGCTTTCGAGACTGTAATTGCAGCCATCCAGTCAAATCGTTGTTCTCAGTGTACCATCACATTAGCTCTGGATCGGAGCATCTAGCACCTCAATTGGTAGGTCATGCAGTGTTATATGAATATAGACACGATCTTCAATTAGCAAGGAGCGAGCAGAGGTGAGCTTGAATATTACAGAGAGCTTAGCTGTGTATAGTTGCATATCATCACAGGTAAAGGCAAGAATTTAAACAACAATATTTTCACATCGGCAGAGGCCTCGTGGTATTATGAATGCAGTAACAACATCCAAGTGCCCAGCTAGGATTTAGAATTTAGTCATCACGGAGTGCAGAGATCGCGTGCTGCCATGACCACTGGTCAATTTATATATTAACTTCGTCACAGCAGTGGTGTCTTATTGCCAATATGCTCGGCGAGAAAGATGGCGCCAGATCGATCATTCTGGCACCTGAGAGTGAAAGGTGTAAGCGCAAGCTCTTGAGTAGCAAGAGCGCTAGCATATTCGGGTGCACTTGATAATCAAATTGCCGATTTTAAGTCGTGGCGGCAGGAATGATTGCTGGGAACGGTAATGTGGAATGTGTTTATTAAGGGAAGCTCTCAACTATGCGCACAACAATCCTCCAAGTACTACCCTGTTATTGCAACCGTATTTTCCTTTTGATGCTGACCGCACACAGCCTGTAGCCTTCCCAGTTATCCGTTACGTTAGGGTCATTGCGATGTCCGTGTGTTGCTCGTCCCACCCTCGCACTTATAAAGTGCTGTTATTTTGCAACAAATGATATATAGCAGCCGCGCTGCAGGGTATTTCACCATCGCCATGTGTGACAAAGAATAAAGTGTTCTGACAGCAGACTTATGACATTAATGTATATCGGAATAATCATGCTGCGCATGGAAACATGTAGGTTTCGGGTGGGACAAGCGATGGATGCGCCATAACAAACACTCATACGAAATAGTGGTACGCTGAAATGCAACGGAGGCGCGGATCGGAAATTCAGGGTTTCGGTTGATTTTTTATGCACTATATAATTTTTCCCGGGCGTAAATTTCCATTTTTGCGCACGGGGTTTTTCCTGACCTACCAGAATGCGTCTAAGGAAGCATGCTGGTGGGTGTATGCTGCTCTGTTGTTGTTTAGAAACAAGAATAACCGAGGCAAATATCATATTACCGTGTGATTTGCTCGACCCTCCGAATGCTCAATCGAGCATCCGCTCTACGCCACTCGCTCGTGAGGTATATCGGATGAGTGCAATAATATCGATGCGCAAGACTCTCAGCATTCCAAAACTGTACCTGTTTTATTGATGCGGGTAGTAGCGAGGCGAAAGATATGGAGGCGAATCCGCTTTAACGTGAAAACACATACTCCCGCATAGGGCGGAAGTTTTCCTCTCGGAGGAATCCTTAAAATGTGAAGAACACGTTAGCGGATCCTCAGATTGTCGGTACCTGCTTATTGGTACTAACAGTCTTAGAATCATTATTCGATGTATGCACATGCGTAGTATCATGGTTTGCTGTGCAATATACACAGGCAAACAGGCAGTAAGACTCCTTTCCGTAAGTTTGACAAAAAGGAATGGACGCAAACACCCGCGAAGAAAAACCAGAACGGAAATTTTATAGAATTGGATCGACTGAGATTTGATATTTGCCATTTATTTCCTCGTATCTCTGGATTCTGGACCGCTCGTCCAAACGGAGCTCTCGTTGCATCTGGGGGGTTCATACCGAAATTTCAGATAAGTGTTTTTACTCAACACAGGCAACGCTGGTATCAACATCAACTGGTGAAGTGCAACATATCATATGATTGTAATGGTGGGACATCAAAGCAGTAGTAAGTGCATTTGGAATGTCCTAGTTTGCGAAAAACTGTATACCTCAAGCTGCTATGCATTGAAGATAATATAAGGTAGTTTCTTGACTCATCTACCTCATCATTTTATACGACCAGCAACTTAAAGTAAGGCACATATTGGCACTACTTTTGACACACGTCGTACATTACTTTTAAGGTGCATATTTGTAAAGTAGAAATATCACAAATAAAAAAAAGGCTGGATATTCAACCAGCCAAAACATAATATTGCACCACGTGGCATCGGTATGTATGTTCAGGAATCGTCAGTAACTTACTGGCGTTACACCCTGGTTTACCACATCGCACTTACCGCGTGTACCAAACACAGAGGCATCCAATAGTCGACACAGACTGCAACTTCGTACGCGTCGCTTCTCCTTCACAGTTTATGCCTCCGGACTGCTGTGTGAGCGCGCCATCATCAATATCGTTTACATTCTTCACACTCAATATGTCTCTTGTATGCATACACGGATTTTCAATGGTAGCTTTGCTAGGTGCCCGCACGGCACATGGTTGAATACATTCATACTCGGCAACCTACAGTTGTACGCTTACCGCCACCTCATGTCACCCATGACGCAGAATGTGTTGTCCCCCGCATCGCCACCCCTTGCCACCCCGACTCCCCCCACATAGGACTTTGTATCGCAGTCCAGAGGGGTTAGCATTTTAAGTGATGCCCAGTCTTCCACTGCCTCTGTGAATCTCCTACTCTTCAGATACTGAGAGCTCCGTTGATGCCTTTTTTTTTTGCTCAATGGGAAAATGCATGCTTACTTTCCAATTCACCTGGGTGGTTTTTTTTTAAATATTTGGCATTACGTGCACTCAACAAAGGTATGTCATCTCTCTCTCTCCCCCCCCCTCTCTCATGACTGCTGTGGTATCCCCTCTTTCATTGGCAGTATAGCTTATCCCTCCTGCTCTTCAACTGCTCCGTCAGTAGGCGTCGAGAGAGGCTCTTCAGAAACCTCCACGTACACTGGAGGCGGGTCGTATTCTGCATGCACACATACCTCTGACCATGCATCATATCCGTCATCGATTGGATAGAAACATCTGTGACATCTGTGATCTTTGGAGGTTTGTGTTTGTTGGCATGTGTTAGTTTGAGCATTTTCAAAAGCAGAAAACAGACTTAAAACTTTGAAAAAACCTCTTCTTGTTGGTTGGAACATTGGATTTTAAAACGCAATCTAGGGCGAGCACCACGCCCTCATGTTTTCTAGGGTCCATCACATAATTACGGTGAGGACTAAATCTGATGACCTAGGGCTCTTTCCCAAGCGGGAAAAATGAACATTTAAGCGCGGATGTTCCCTTCAAGGGAGGCCTCGCATTGCACGGACATCAGAACTCCCATTGAGAGCGAGCGCGGTGTTTGCTGCAAAGGGATCCTGCCTTTGCTCGCGCTCGCGTGTTTTTGCTTCAATCTCAGTAAACATCATTGATGACGGTGGCATTATCAATGATGCCGAGGCGAGCGCATGCAGATAGTGACTGAAAGCTAGAACTAGCTAGATAACAGCAGATGCGTCAGCAGGGAAAGTCGTCAAGACCCAGTTATGTCAAGTAAGGGGCGGCACCTCCGACTAGACTCTGAGCACTGGAGATATCCAGCCCAACGGGGTCGCTTTCCTGCTCATCGCTGCAAGCATCTGACCAGAGGGGAGATAGTGCGCCTGGTTCCCTGATGTGATACCAAACCCCCTCATCATCACCCCAAATGCATACCCTGCACAAGCCCCACGCCGAACGGACAATGCAATGTTTTCCGGCAATGCATGCTGACCATCTCAAGAGCAAACTGGTTCTCATCGTAGTAGCGTTGAGTGACTGCCAGGACTTCAGCCGTGCCGTCTGATCCAGTACCACCCCGAGCAGATGGGACTCGTGCCGTTGATGCATTTATAGCACCCTAAGTCAAAGCTCTACTAGCAATTTCACTGTTGTTTGTACGTCTATATATAATCATTCTTAGTGTCGCTCCGTCTCCAAGCGCCGTATGCCACCCTTGCAGTCCTATATGTGTAGCAACAGTCTCTACACATATCCGCTTTACCTCCGATCAGGTTATTGATCCTATGCATGTCAAGGATAGACGAGATTTCAGTCTGACGTGAGCGGTAAAAGCTAGGAGGTTCACGCCTCCCACTTTGCTCGAGCGGGCCGCGGGAGGCTCAGCATACACACTCGCACGTGGCAAGTGCGCACGCCCCTTAGCTATGATGTGCCAAAGGCCCTTGCCCTCTATGCGAGTCACCGAGCCTGCTCCGCCAGATGCCCGCAACATCCGGGCCAGACCGAGGAAGTCAATCTCCACCGTTGAAGAGGCGTCATGATGACAAGCTCGCGCTGGTGCAGTTCTGGCGAGGCGCAGAAGCGGCCCGGGATCGGCGCAGCGCACCGCGTTTGCTCCTCTAGAATCTCGTGTGGATCAATCCGGTGGCGCACTGTAAGCGAAGAGTCGACTTTCGAGGGGAAGTCCCGTGTGCGGCCCACCAACTGAAACAACCCGCCCCCACCTCACCCTCGCATCACGCTCCAAAAGCCAATGCAAAAAAGGATATGTGCACGCAGCCGCGATGCAGTCGTTGCAGATGCCACTCGCGTGTATTATTTGAAGGGGGCGAGGGCACGAGCCAGCTACTGCAGCATTTGAGAGGGCGCACCAACAGATGGATCCTAAAAGAGAGCGATATCGAGGGGAGGGGAGGGGAGGGAGGGAGGGAGGGGAGGGCAGGGCAGGGCAGGGCAGGGCAGGGGCAGGGCAGGGCAGGGGGGATGAGATGAGCTAACCTGGACAACCATGCACAACACTTTCCCAGAGACTGAGAAGTCCCTGCCGTCCCTCCGCCTCATAAAAGCACGTTAGTCACCATTATCACGCTTGATTCATCCGTTAGCTCAATGGGGACATCAAGACGATCCCCTGGCAGCATCTAGCCTTTGTAACCCAGAAAATTAGCAGCATTCAACTCTACGTCACATCGACCGTCATAATACTGAGTGACTAACGTTGTGCCTGTTGCGTACGACGTGGTGTCAGGTGATAATATATGAGTTTGGACAAGAGACGTGGGCATTGTTGAAGACGAGAGGCATCATACCTCGAGTAGCTTGCCACGGCCGACGGCTCGCGGATAGATCCTAGGCTCAATCCGACGTTACCGAACGCGGAGACCAGCTCAAACAACGTTGCAAAGACAGCTGCACAGCACCCATCCCCATCCCCACATATTCATGACCATGCTGATCCGGTGGGCGTGCCTCATGCCGTTTAATGTGCGTGCCAAAGCGTTTGATCCTGGGGTGATTGCACGTTGCCCACCAGCGTGTGCGAGGCCGTCTGATGTCAATGATATTGATTGTGAAGCAGATCCCGGCACTGCACGCAGAAGCGGGTGCGATGTGTCACCATATGACACCAGCCCCCAGATTTGCAGTTGAATTAGAGCGTGACGCGAGGGTGAGGTGGGGTGCGGGGTGTTGCAGTTGGTGGGAATTAGAGTGTGATGCGACGGTGAGGTGGGGGTGGGGTGTTGCATATGATTTTGAGTGCGATGCGAGAGTGAGGTGGGGTGCGGGGTGTTGCAGTTGAATTAGAGTGTGACAGATGAGAGAAGCATGCAGGAACAGGCATGCAGCCGATACAAGCAACGCATACAGGGATCTTCTGTGGCTACGTGGTGCTAAAGGAAACGTTCCAAGGATAAGCCACACGCACGCACTGAACAGCATGAAGCCGAAAAGACAAAAGCCGCCCCACCATCATCCTAGTGGAAATGAGAGGCATTCAGGAACAGGGGGGGAGGGGGATGACAAGATACCACACACACTGAACGGCACGAGGCCTGCTGACCACACGCCAGCCCACCATCATCCTATAGTGGAAGTGAGAGGCATTCAGGAACAGGGGGGGGGGGATGACAAGATACCACACACTGAACGCCACGAGGCCTGCTGACCACAAGCCAGCCCACCATCATCCTATAGTGGAAGTGAGAGGCATTCAGGAACAGGGGGGGAGGGGGGGATGACAAGATACCACACACACTGAACGGCATGAGATCTGCCGCCGAAAGCCAGCCCACCACCATTCCAGTGGATGTGAGAAGCAAATCAGGAGCAGGGCGGGGCCGTGATAAGTTACCACCAACTCATACATATTCCCAACCCAGATGCAAAGCAGCATGGAAAGATGATACGATGTGACCGATCATCGTCAAACAACTGCTGGTCTCTGGGTTACGGAGTGAGCGGACCCTGCTGGCATGCCCCCCAGTGGCTCCCGGTCGATGGATGGGACCCGTTGGTCCATGGTTATGTCATGAATGCAGTCACACCACACAGCATGGACACCCCATGTCAAAAAAAGGAAACATGCGGGCACCTAAGTGCTCCCCACAAAATTCAAGGGAAAACACAGAAGGTGTACATCACCACCTTCTGCCTCTCCTCGCAGCAAAGGCAGACGAATCCACCGAGCTCTCCAAGAGGCAGTGCCCGCCAGAATGGCACCACAGGGATAACCGCCTCCCAAAACCCACTTCCATCCGGCGGCCGTCCCCGTTCACAGCGATGCGCCAGTACCTCATATCAAGGTCAAAAAACACAAGTCCCCCGGCATGTGTAATAACCATGAGCACTGTACTGTAGCATATGAACCCCCCCCACACACACACACATACAATCCGGTCCCATTCTTCACTAGTGAGCTCCGGAGAATCCGGATGAGTGTCCCGAAGTGTGTGCTGAATCCTTTGATCCCCGGCGTGGGTACATAGTGCAGTCTCCCGTGGCTTCGGGGTGCCAAAGGATTTGCAAGGATAAGCATACAATCCGGATGTATCCCAAAGTGTGTGCTGGATCCTTTGATCCCCGGTGTGGGTACATAGTGCAGCCGATATTCCGTGGCTATCTGGTGCCAAAGGAATCGGTCCAAAGATAAGCCACACACACGATTTAGTGGCAGGTATAGCCGAATCTAAGATCTTACGACGACAGTATGGCGCTATAACGCTGTGATGACAATGTTCTACGAGTCTGCAAACACAGCCTGTTTCTATGAGTCTGCAATAGCACGACGGCATCCCACGTCTCAGGAGCGGGCACGCGCATATCCTTGCCGGGACAGAGAAAGGCTGCGCACCAGCAGTGTTGGAGGAGTACCCCTCCACGGCCATCACGAGGTACCACATTACCGCCAGGAACGCCATGTCACGGTGGATGGTGCCCTACCCACCTCCCCCAAACACCGGAACCCCCTCTCTTCGGCCCTCCTCCTCAAGTCCTCACGGGGCGCTGCCCATGTGCTCAGCACTCCACCCTCCCATGCTAAGCCTCCGCGCATGTAATGAACGCCCCCCCACGCCCCCTCCGGGCAGGCCCATGCACACCCGGTGAGCCCATCCCGAGGAAGGTCCCTGCACACAAGGTCAGCGTCCCCTCAGTGTACTACAGACTTCTCAAGTGTAGAGAAAATCTGTGATAATTTGTATTTTCTGTCATCCACCTTCATAGAAAAGTATGACATCAGGATTTGAGTGAGAATCATCATCTGAATTAGTGACAGAGTTAGTAGAATGGAGCGGTGATTGTTTGACACTTCTAAATGTCTCATCCGCGGTAGGCCCACCTGTGCGGCTTGGTGAGAGGGTGGCGTCCGGTAGGCCCACCTGTGCGGCTTGGTGAGAGGGTGGCGTCAGGTAGGCCCACCTGTGCGGCTTGGTGAGAGGGTGGCGTCCGGTAGGCCCACCTGTGCGGCTTGGTGAGAGGGTGGCGTCAGGTAGGCCCACCTGTGCGGCTTGGTGAGAGGGTGGCGTCCGGTAGGCCCACCTGTGCGGCTTGGTGAGAGGGTGGCGTCAGGTAGGCCCACCTGTGCGGCTTGACGCAGCAGCAGCAGAAGGGAGTGCTTGACCGCCACGTAGCGCGCCCTTATCCTCTCGGAGTAGGGCACCGACTGTCCGAGGTACTCACCGAGCAGCCGCAGCCTCACATCCTGCGTGAGCAGGGGTGAGGTGTGGGAGGCTGCAGCATGGAGGCAACGGTGGCCCATGGCGCATTGGGGCAGCAGTGGGGTCCAGAGGGTGTACGGGGAGGGGGGCAGTAGGCTTAGCACGCTCCCCCCCAGCATTCACTCACACATTTCACGACAAGCTTGCGTGAGAAAGCGAGCCGACGGCGGCGACATAGTGTGTTGGGAGTGCCACGTTGCCGATGCATTGCATGCTCTACAAGGCCCTCTATAGGCCGCACATGCATTCCGTCGCCGATACAGCGCTTTGCGTGGCGAAGCGGCCAGGGTCCGTGAAACCCCATCATCGCCTCGAGGGGGGTCTGGGGAGAGGGGAGAGGGGAGAGGGGAGAGGGAGGAGGAGACTCTCGCCCACCTATCCTAGCACAAAGATCAATGAACTAAACCCCAAGGAACAAAAATTAACTAACAGGGAGAAGGGGAAGAGGGAGATCAGGATCGAGCAGGGTGAGGAGTTTAAGGCAGGAAGGAGCGAGGGAACGACAGCAACCCTAAGCCCAAAGCCGGTTGAAGAAGTCGATTCTGACGCTCGACACTGCACCGTGCGTCCCCGTGAATTGTGTGCTGGGATCGGAGGCTCCAGCAGCGGTGCTCGGACCTAGACGAGTGAAAGCCACAAAGAGTTACAGGAGAAACCAAGGCACGGTGCACGTGATCACCAAGGTTTCTCCACTCGCACTAGGCTCCCCGAACGTAAGGCCAAGCTCTAAACCGACCGACTATGACGGATCGAGCAGGAGACCCGACGGACCAAGCAGGGAGAGTAGGGCAAGGAGAATCGGGCAGGGAGAATAAGGGGAAGAAGGAGTGCATGCTGCCCGGGCCCAGTGGCACTGTGGGCTGTGACTCTCGGTGCCCTATATGCCGGTCCGTATGCTTAGGGTGCATGCAGTGTCAGTGTGTGTGAGAGGGCATAAGGGAGTGGAGAGCGCACCGTTGAGGTGTAGGGGGCAGGCACGAAGCAGGCAGGCGGGAGCACGAGCGAGGCGCGTCGGAGCGTTGGAGCGTGAGGGCGCGGCGTCGAGGTGGAATGGAGGCACCGGAGAGCAGAGGGATCAAAAGGCAGAATGACTGGGGACTAGAAATTCTAGTCACGGCAAAGGCAAGAGAGGATGCAGAACAAAGAATGCACCAAAGAGGAGACGAAAGGAGGCAAGGAAAATGAAAAAGGGAACAGGATGTGGGCGGGGAGAGGAGGTGTGATCGGCAAAGGAAGCGATCGAGCGAGTGCGTGCGATCCCGCAGATGACACAG
>LGRX02011844.1:0-29930 GCA_001247695.2 Cymbomonas tetramitiformis | reverse complement strand
TCTAGCGAAAATAGAATCAAGGCGCATTCTAGCGCCCATGGCCGGGGTTCCAACTGAAGATGAAGTCATTAGAATAAAATCCTATAGGAGGGGCGTTGGGGAAAAGGCGAGGTGCAAATTGTGGGGTGGCGAGCGCCGGCAATGCAGTCACGGAGTGGGAGGTCGAAAGGGGTCGAACGAAACCAACGAAGTCGGAGATGCGGCGGCCAAGGAGATGTCGACAAGGGTGATCAAGCCCAGTCAAAAACAAATTCCAACGCAGACACTCGTAGGATAAGCCGAAAGTTCCAATCCAAAATCTCACCGTAACATCGCGCAAGCCGCACGCTCTAGATTTTCCAATTCAACACCTCGCGAAGCCCCAACGCCCCGCCAAGCGGAAAAGCTTAGCCAATCATGGCAAAGTCAGCAGTGATAAAAGCGGGGTGATACCCCATAACCTGTGAGATATATTGTAACGTCAATATATCGGGTATCACTGAATAGTTTCTCGTACAAGTGTCCACTGATTACAAAGATAAACGAATATATAACGCATCTGTGACCTAGGTATCTGTCACCAAGTACTGTACGAGTACTGGTACAGTCGAACGGAGTCGTGCAAGTTATGACCTACGGCGCACTGAATCCAGCAGCATGTCAACCGTAAACCCTCTCTAACTGGGCATAAAGTCATCAACTTAGATTACCGCACTCGAGACCCATGGTTGGGTTTCGGAATGTCCTGCTTTCGTAAAATGTTTCGTAATCCCAAAGCCGCTTTCGAAACTAACCGAAGCCGGTTTCGGAAGCTTCCAAAGGTGTATATGTGTTGTCGAAAGTGAATCGGATTCAAGCTTCTGGCGTACAAGGTATCATCAATTCATCATTTGAATGGTTATGATGCGTCCGATAAGATGTTGGATTTCGAGATGGGAACACGAATCCGACTTATTTTGGATAACGAAAACCCACTTTCGGAAACCTCAAACCCCGGTTCCGATCAATTTCGAAACCAAATCTCAATTACGAAACAGGCTTACGGAAATAGGACCTTCCCGCGAAACCCATCCATAGGTCCTGAGTATTTCTTTAGGTTATCAATCATATGAATATATCAAAGTGATTGTACTTCAGAGCCAAGCATTGCTATTCCACCATGTTAGGGCGTCGCGCCCTTGCGATACGCTACGTATTTTAGCCTAGCTCTAAGAGCGTTAATCGAGTCTCGAGTGACCACGACCATACGGTATCTCAGACGAGAGACGAGTGCAACGAGAGCGCGCGAGTGGAGAGTAAAGAGTACACCTGGTGTTCGATATATAATGTTGTCAATATATCAACTAATGGATAACCCTGATAAAACAGCACACACACACACACACACACACACATATATATATGCTATAACCGCGGACGGAAGGGCACAGTGATAACGGCTCAAAGTCTAAAGTCAGATAAGACAACATAATACAGGGGCTAAAAGGCGAGCCATGGCACACCGGCACACGAGGACCGGCTATGACTGCAAGTGACAGACCGGCGAGGGGTGACACAGGGCACCACAGACCCCCACTTATGGGGGGAGAAAGTCGGTGTTCCCATGACACCACCTCACCCCGAAGGTGGGAGGTGCACCGCAGGGCCAGCCGGTAATCCCGGGCAGGCGGCTAGGAGAAATGTCAGAGTAACATCTTGGGGCCATACCGACCCAGCTAGAAGCAGTGAGACACTGCGGCACTAAGCACTCTACATTTCTAAGCACGATGTGTCATTTAGGGTTTGTGTCCCGCAGTCTCGGTAGTGTCGATCAGCTTCGGGAGCAGACAGGGGACGATTGGAAAGCTGGCCATTCGAAATCTTCGTCGTGGAGAGCAGCCGAGTAGCAGGCAGGGGTCTCCTCCAGCAGCGGAGAGGCGTCATCCGAAGCCGCAGGCACCACCAAATGTTAGCCGTCGGTGTTGCCGGTGATGGGATCACCACCGGGTGCCGGGTCCGCGAGCCGCACCGAGCGGAACGCCGCAGCCGGGGCCAGCTCCGGAATCCCTAGCTAGGTATCTTAGTCTCTGCTGTAGCTTGTCATACTCTACAGACCCATGTACATTTTCAAAGTCCACGCAGAACACGTGCAGCTGACTGTGGGACAGTTTACTGTCTTCAATCGCGTGTTTCAATCTCAGGAGTTGGTCGATTGTGCGCCTGTATGTGCCTTCTGGAGTCCACTTGTTTCTGGTTGTCGTGGATACTGGTTACCTCTCAGAAGGTGGATGGACAGTGCCTCCGTGATCAAAGAGGTGTAGAGTCTGAGTATCGTGCGTAGGAGCCCTAGTATGGGCCGATAGTTGGAGAACACGGAAGTGTCCTCCTTCTTGTGCAAGTAAATAAATGTACCAAGTTCCCATGTGTGAGGAGTGAACCCCGCTTGCCACATGGCTTTCATGAGAGAGAAAAGTGCCGCATGGAACTCCTCCGGTATGGCTTTGATGATTTCATTCGGTACCGCATCCGGGCCGGCAGCCTTCCCATTGGGGAGCCGTTTCACAATTTGCCTGTATAGCTCAATAGTGAGCCTACAGTAATACCTCACCTTTAAGGAAACAGGAATTTGGAGCCAGCCTAGCTTTTTCCGTATTTTTCTGACCCCGCCCCCCCCCTGCCAGCGTTAGCCTTTTACCGAAATTACTAACGAAAAGGAAACGCGATTCGAGCGTCAGCCAGCCTCTTCTCTTAAATCCATTTCTTTTTAGGGATTGGAAAGCGCAGTCAGCCAGCGCATTCTCTTAAATTCAGCATGGATCCGAGCAGTCGCCAGGAACTGCGAGAATTACATGCTGACTTGCAAAGTGGGATGATTAGTCAGGAAGACTACGACGACTTGAAGTCTATAGTCTTAACGCGTATCAAGGCCAAAGCGCCAATCAATGAGTGTCCCAGCTATAATTTCCTTAGATTGAGCTACAATTTCCTTAATAATAATGGAATTTCCTGATGTTCAGCTAGCCTTCGTTTCCTTAATATGACATTACGATTTCCGTTAACGAAATGATTCAGCAGCCTTCATTTCCTTATTTGGGTACATTTTCTTAATGTTTTTTTTCAGCCCAGCTTTTTCCGCATTTTTCCGACCCCCGAAAAGTTTTGTTCCTTAACCTAGCATTTCCTTAAGTGTGTGGTATTATTCTTGTACTACCCAGTTCCGACACCCTGGGCCGCTGCCCTGCTGGCTACATCATGTCCGGAGCCTCAGCCGCTAACCACGGCATCTCGTTTGTCAGTTGGGCCGTTCTTGGGTGCTCAAAGCAGTACGGGTCCGAGTGCGCCACGTGCCCCGAGAAGGCTTCTGCTGTGGCTTCTGCCCCGACCGCCATTCTGGAGCATTTGTCCCAGATTCATATGCCCCTCCCTTCTGGGAGCGCGGTGCGGTCCCGGAAAACAAACGTGTGGGCAGACTTTCGCATTCTGTAGTAGTTGCCTCGGAAAGTCTGGACAAACTCGCGTATCCCACGGTTCCGCCTTGTACTCTCTGATTACCGACGTTGCTTCCCGTCTGTACTTATTCATCTCTGTCTCCGCCCAGCCCCTGGGGTCCTCCGGCTCTGCGCAGGCGGCCCCCGCGCTCGCCTCCTCTTCGACGCACCCGAACTTGGTCGCCCTCCTCCTGCTGTTCTGCCATGGCTTCCGCGAGGAGCGCCACCCTGGGCGCCTCCCCCGTTGCTCTATCAATCGCCAGCATTTCCTGAAGCACGGCAGCCGCCTTCAGCGCGTTGTCCCTTTTCCTCTGCTTGGCTCTCGGCAGTCCGATCCCCGTGTTTGGGTCCCTACGGATTCTGGGTTTGCACTTGGCAGCCTCCAAGGGGGCCTCCACCGCGCCCATGGCAGCATGGAATCGACTGCCTTTCCAGCCTCGTCAACTTTCTCCCTGGCATCCTGGTGTCCACCGTCCGCCGCCTCAACGGCACTTCTGACCACTGCCGTGAACTCCTCGCTGCGGAGGCTCGGCTGAAGCGCAGACTCAATCGCCATTGTCATCTTGCGTTGCAGAGCCTTCTTGGAGATCGGGAATTGGTACTTCGTGGCCGGGTCCAGCTTTGCCTCATCCTTCACCACGGGAGTGGCGGTGTCGATTTTCCACAGCGGCATCGCAGCCACCGCCGCCTGGTGGCCGCTGCAGTGCCTGCGCTTCCTGGTGTCTATCGGGTGTTGCCCTTCCGCGATCTCTTGAATTCTTGGTGACGCCAGCCAGCCGTCGAACTTGTGCTCTCCAAACGTGGGGCCTTGTGGGCAGCTGATCTCCGCGAGACCTGCTTGGGCAACTGTCGCCCTCCATGCGACCTGTTCTGCCCCGTCTTGGGCTTTGGGCTCTTCTGCAACGTTGAAGTCACCTCCAACTATCAGGTGGTCCCCTCGTTTTCTGGCCGCGATCGCTGCTTCCTGGGCTATGTAGTTGCGGATACAAATTCTGGCAACCTCTTCCTCCGGGTGCGGGGGTTGTACATTCCAATTACATGGATTTTCTTGTCGCTTGGCAGCGTGGTAACCACGTGTTGTAGGTATCCTCGTACCCACCTGGGAACCTCTCTATTGGTGCGCACGTCCGCCCTGTCGTATGCATGGTCATACCCTCGAATATTCCAGGTAATTAGCGACAGTCTGCCCTTGTCACCCACTTCCGGCGGGGGCGCAACATTCTCTTTGTCTACTGTCTTTGGTCTTTTCCTAGGCTCCTGGCTCCTGCTCTCCCAGCTGCCAGGGAGAGTCCTGGTCCCCTTGCTTGGTGGCGGCGCCGCTTTCCCCGGCACATTTTCCTTTCCCGCTGCGTTTTCTAGCGGCCTGAGTACCGCCCTCCTGCCGGGCACTGCGCCTCCTCTGCGAGGGCTGGCGACCTTCAGGTCTGTTAGTTCAGTCTGCTGTGTTGCCAGCTGCATTGTGATCCTGTGCTGTTTGGCTTTTCTGGTCATATTGACGACGCACCATCCTTGCCCCCCCTGCGGCTTGTTGCGCCGCTCTGGGCCACGTCGACCTCTCGGGGGCTTTCGTCCATTCGCACCATGCGGCAATTATAATTGCCGTCCAAATCCCACATTGGCAGTTATCGTTTTGAGTGCGCAGTTTGGTGCACGTAACTTCGGTGGGGTGTTCTTGCCCCGTTCTGTCATTCGCTCATGCCTTGGTCGCCACCATCAGCTCTTTGTGCCCCCTGACCCCCTCAGCAGGATTGGGTCCATATGAGTAAAAAAGGCACACGTGAGTCTTCCCTGACTCATCCACCTGCTGGTCAAAGAAAAGGGCTCTCCAGTGTGATCCATCGCACAGCGGCTGGTACGCGAATCTCCCAACCGCCAGCAGATCATCAATACCGTCCCTTCCTGCCAGTTGGGCCAGGAATTCTTGTTGGCCCATACGTTCCGGGAGAGCTGGATCGATCGTGTCAAGTTATCGGCGCAGTTGCACATCCGAGACGTGCCCCGTTACCGTGCAGAGACCCCCTTCCATGTGGGGGTCTGTTGAGGTCCTCATAACTTGGGAAGGGTCTCCCCCCTCTACTCCCCCTCCGCAGATGGGGACTTTCCGTGTGTCCCTTTCCCGCTGGTGGGCGGAAGCCTTTCTGTCCCGTTCTCTAAGGTCTCTTTTAATTACCCGCATTTCCCCTAACGGAACGAACGCGCAGTTGTTGTCGTTCCCTGCAACATTTCTGCGGAGGGAAATCCGCCCTTTGGAGTAGTTTATGTAGAAGAGACTGCCTCCTTCCTGCGCTTCATTCCACGCAGTACCATTTCCCTCTTTTGTGCATCCAAGGGGTGTTCACCCTTCTGTTTCTCCACTTCCAGATTTAGTAGGCCTCTTAAGTGAAGTAGGATTCCTGTTTGCCACAGTTCCTTGCGTCCGGGTCCTCCCTCGAACCCGGCTCTGTCGTCCGCGTCGCCGCGTGTCTAATCGTCTTTATGCTCTTGTGTGCCATGAGAGTGATGATAACGATCAGGCCCAGCAAGTTGCCTCCTACCACCCTTCGGGGCTGTCTGGGATATTTGGAGCACGGGTCTTGGTGGTGTGATATTGGCCCAGTGATTTATGATCGGGACCCAGCGGTCATTTTTGTTATTGGGCTGTTGACCCAAGTTAACAGCAAGCAGTGGTTCGAGATTATAAGTCTTAAGAATTGCAAGTTTAATAATATATTCTTCGGTTACCAGTTGTCGGTTCACTAACTGTCTATCGCTACTGCTGGTTACCCCGCTTATTGGCCGGTAAGCTCTGCTGATTACCGGCAGAGCTGGTGTCTCGCTGTACGACAGAGTTCTTGCGGCCTGTTCTGTTCTTCACGCTCCCCTCCTTGCCTGAAAGGGCGCACCCCTCTTGTCAGCGGAAACATGAGGTCACGAAAGTCATCACGCAGTGAAACGAGAATGTGGCTGACCTGGGTTCGGAGCTCCTCCAGGCGCCGTAGCGCCGCCCTTCCTTCTGGGCAATCGAATTCTGGCGGAATCACAGGAGCTGGTGCTCCCTGTGCCGCCTGTTGAGCAGGCATGAGTCCCTGATGCATGGGAGGCTGGGTAGCCACGGGCTGCTGCGGCGGCTGCCCCCACTGCTGGAACTGCGAGTCTGCCGGGGCCTGGAGAGGCCCGAGTGCCGGGGCCTGCAATGGCACCTGGTGTGGGGGCGGCTGCAACGGCTGCAGCGGAGGTGGCTGCATCGGCTGTGGTTGGTGCGCCGGATATTGCAATCCCCCCTGCACGGCATGAGCTGTACACCATGTTGCAGGAGGCCAGTGACATGACCTGAGAGCTGTGTGATGGCACTCATCTGCCTGTCTGCTGCCGCGACCTGCTGGGTGACCACTTTGGTGAGTGCCTGCACCGAGGCAGCGAGAGCTGCCACCTCCCCACCCCCTGCCGGAGGGGCCGGCAGCCCCGGGGGCGGTTGCAACTGCTGGTGCCCATGCCCCTGGTGGTCAGTGCCAAAAAGCTGGGCCGGCTGCATCTGCCCGTCGTACGGCAATTTGTCTCCATTTTAAAGGCGGAAACTTCGTAGAATTGAATGACGAGCCGACAAAGTCGCATACCTACATCTGAGGATCGTGAGCTTCGGTGTTTGTATAAAGTTATCCTCTTGCTGTTCCGCAGATTGACGGGTTCACCAGTTGTCAAACGTGCGGCCCGCTTACATGTGCATGCCGTCTTCGACCGCCGAACGCAAGGCGACATACACTGCCCACCAATTAGGACCTTACAATGACATACGGTTCCCGAACACCGGATAATGGCGGGCGTTGCCGCAATTCCCACAATATACCGGTGATCACGAGTATCCGGTAATACGGCAAAATAAGGGAATATTCAACATTTCGGGGTAATTTGTACAAGAATGTTTTGGGAATGTGAACATTATGCGGTCGCGCCGCTAGACCGGAAATATCAATTTATAAAGAGTAACACGTGATTCACACTCCGTTAAAAAACCGAGTTCGCGATAGGAATTGTTGACGGCTCATAAAGGTACATGGTTAAAGTTAGCTACATGGAAGACGCCAAGGATAGATCAACCGAAAAAATTGCAAGGAACAGTAAGCAATGATACAGTAGCCCAGGGCATTAAACCAGATAATGGATATGCATAATATACATGTGCACTGTGTGAAAATTGATACACACCTATTCAAAGATATCGGGTGCATAACACTTGTTGCTACAGTGTATCTAGTATTACTTAAGAGTTCACATAGCAAGTACAGTGGGATATTCCTCAGGCATGTCAATGGTGATCATAGTAGGCATTCCGCGACTACAACATACCAAATCCAAGAACAAGGACTGGTGCAACCAAAAAGAAGTGAATCACAGGATAGGGTTGCCTCGCAGTTGCTCTTGCAAACACCCCCTTCTGCTAAAGAACCACCACATTTCGAAGGTCACAACGAGATTCAAATAGGTGTACAAGCTTCGTCCGGTGCGTGACACCATTCTGCTGAAGTATGTAAGCGGTACCACTCACGCACCCTGAGAGAGGCTGCTATATTCAAAAGGCATGCCAGATAGTTGGCTGTAGGAAGCTGAAGCTCGATTGCAGACCCTAGATAATGTAGAAGCTTCATTGCAAGTGTTGTGCTGTCGTAGGACTTCCCCTCTGCCTTCTTGTGTGTTGCTTGTGTTCCAGTCATTAGGCACGAGAAATCGAATGCAAAGACTCCGCTATGAGAACTTACAACCAGAGACCGAAAGCCCAGAATGCAGCTCACGACACAGAGCACCAACCAGCTTCCTCTTTTGCCTTAATCTTACCATCCTTTTTCAAATCGTCGTACATCTCTAACGCGTTCAGGATGGCTTGGTCCATATTGAAGTACTTATAAGAGGCCAGACGCCCCACAAAAGCTACACCCGGCTCCTTCTCGGCCATTTCCCGGTACTTCTCATACAAAGCTCGGTTGTCAGGGTTAGGCACCGGGTAATATGGATCCCCTTCATCAACAGAATACTCCTGAAAACACAGCAAACAAGTGAACATGGGTCTAGCTGTGGTGTGAATAGCGTGGCGCAGGAGTGGGTGCTATGCGTTGCTGCTTGGGTCGGAGATTAATACAACGTCCTCCATAGTCAAGTTTTACCTCACAGCCTCCTGAAGGCAACGCCACCGGTGAGGCGGAACAGGACAATGCATTGCGTGTAAGGAGCCGCAACTGCACAAGAAACCAGAACTCTCAGCCCGGGCCAAACTTCGACCCTTAAGACGGCGGTGCAGTGGGATGCAGGCGGTAAGCATGTGTTCCATCAGTTTCACAAAGTCAGCACTTGCGCGACTCAAAACAGCAAGGAAAGACATACGCCAACGTCGGAACGGGTGATACCTTAAAAATAACAGTCCCGGGTTTATCATGAACTCCCTCAGGCTGGTTGGGTTTGTGCTTGTATTCTACGATGCGAGTGTAAGGAACTTCCTCACCGGGGTAGTTGACCTGGAAATAACGCGAAAGCAGTTTAAGAGGTCTTTAACGCAGGTCCCAGGAAGTCAACAGTGGGGGTATTGTAGCAAGATCGTTCGCACAGTTCGTGTAAAACAAAAAGTTCACTCGCTGGAATAGCGGGTTAAAGTCGGAAATAAGAACGGAGCGCCGGGCATTTAGGTATGCATATCATCCCGAGGTTCCCACAGATCAGGATCAATTTCGAAAATGTGAGGCATGTCAGAAGCGACAGTCCAGAATACCTGAAGAGCTTCCTGATAATACCCGCCTTTTGGTTCGTGATATTCTTGCTCGAACCGAAGAGAGCGATATTCGAGCTTTGGCATACCCAGGCTGGCATAGTAAGCATCAATGGGTCCGGTGAAAATAAGGAGCGTGCGTTCCGGAAGTTTATCCTTATACTCAAAGAAATCCGTATTGAGGCGGATAGTGATGTTGGGGTCTTTTAAGAGCATGTTCTCAAAGATGCGAGTGTAGCCGTGTTTGGGAAGTGCTTGGTGCTTGTCAGTGAAATAGCGGTCATCTGTGTTGGTTCGTACAGGGATACGCAGCAGCACACTCGCATCTAACTCCGCCGGGAACTTGTCCCACTGCTTCTTAGTGTAATATTTGAAAATCTTTTCGTAAAGCTCAGGACCTGCTTTAGAAAGAGCAGCTTCCTCTCCGTTCGCGGGAGCGTCATTCTTGACGCGTCGTTCTTCGAGCCACTTTTCCATTTCTTCTTCGCTGTGAACGTTGGCGTTGAACAGCGTGTTCACAGTCTCTTGCGAAGGGGGAATCGGTACAATTTTACCGTCGACACGACCCTTCACACGGTGTTCATAGGGAAGCCACTCAGAAAATTTGTTCACGTATTCCCAAACGCGCTCGTGGACGGTATGGAAGAGATGAACTCCATACTGACTGATACGAAAGCCGTGCTCATCGAGGAAGTCGTAGCAGTTCCCACCGATGTGATCACGCTTATCGATGATCAGGGACTTCAAACCTAGTTCGTTCGAGGCACGCTCAGCGATGACGCAACCGGATAGCCCGCATCCTACGATCACCAAATCGTAAAAAGGCTCAAGTCCTTCCACACCAGACTCGGTTGGTTGCTTGAACTCGGTCATCTCTGTCCTGAAAGCAATATGTGCGAGTTAGACACCTGTTCACCCTATAACTTAAGTATCAAAAGTTAGAGTTTCATCAGTTCTTATGATCGTTAAAATAATCAAGAAAGATTTAAGGGTATGATGACGCTCTTAAGGTTCGCTTTAAAAGCGACTGCGAGAAAAGGCAAAACAGTGGATTCCCATGACGTCACAAGCGTGCACACGGAGCAAACATTTAACGTAGTGTGCACGTCTGAATTTTTTGGAGCGTACCTGAATGAAGCGTTAAAGAATAGGTACTGCGAGGTGCAAGAAACCAAGAGATAATTTAAGAAGACGGTTCGCTTCCGATTCTCCAAGAGTTGACTTTCTGCCGTTGTAGGTTCAAGGTTAGTTTCTTTTCGTTTTGTGATTTTTCGCTGTGGACGGACGTGTCACACGTTGCATGTTCGGACGTACCTCATCGTCATGTCATACAAACGAAAGTGCACAGTCGCAGTCGCTCAGAGCTCCAACCTCTCCCGACTCTCTGACTATCCGTTCCCGCGCCGGTTCCGTGCGCCAGCGCCATCGCCATCGCTACCTCATATATTTAATAATTAATATTAAAATGAATATCATCATCGGCGTCATCGTCATCTCCGAACGCGCGAACGGAACAGTATTGAGTATAAACGGAACACTGAGACGGTATATAAAACAATTAAAAAACATATATACGAGATAACGGAACGGCGAACTCTATTACTATAAATACAGTGCGCGCGCGATATTAAGAATATGCTTTTTAAGAATCCTCAATCCAGCGCTGGCATCAAGCCCAAATTAAGAATCGGCTACGGTAATGAGAAGTTCGTTTTGGGTCAAACGTAAATGCATTTATGATCATAAATGCATTTACGAATTCGTAAATGCATTTATGATTTATTCCCTGGAATATGCCGTCGCGTGGCAGATCGACTGCTTAGGATATGCTCGTCGCGTGGCAGACGAAATCGTAAATGCATTTACGATCATATATGCATTTATAAATCATAAATGCATTTATGATTTCATAAACACGTTTTCGGGTGGGGGTGCGGGTGTCATCACGCTGTCAGCAAATGCCGAATCCAGAATTCAGTTCCGGGAAATCGGTCACCACCTCGCGTCCCCACGGAAAAAGGTAGAATTTTTTTCCGTGTCGCTAGCTAGCGTTCTTCAGCGTGTTTTCTACTGTCAGCGCAACAACCCTTTCCTTCGAGGGCACTGGTTTTTTTTACAGCGTGTCGCTATGGATAATAATCGCAGCTTTTTCAAAAATATGCTGCAAGGCCCTGCGTTTCCCTTATAGGAGCGAAACAGGTTTTCCTGAAAAAAAGTGACATCGACATACACGATACTACCAGAACTGTCTCAAGTGTCACGGCGCTGAACTTTTTTGGGCCCCTTTTTTACGGAAACAATGTGATTTCCCCGGCAGATCGAGAATAACCGCCCATATATAATTGTGTTGCAGTCCACACCGGTCACCTTTATATGGCTAGCCGGAGAGTTATATCAATCGATCGAGCATTGCCGCCAATCAGAGACGCATAGAATATTCCTGGGCGTAGTATCGAATTATGGATATGTGTGAGGAGTCCCCCCCCTCCAATACAACGAAAAAATAGCATTAGTTTTTTTCTTCTCATATGAGGCTGGATCTGCGAATTTGTGAAACGCCGTGACGTACCACTAGCAGGCTGTCCCTAAATCAACCCGGGTGGGTCGGAATGACGCTATGGAAGCAGTATTTTTCAAACATTCCTGGAACACTTAATACTGAATGCCACATATATATATATATATATATATAGTATTCACTCTGGCTTACCACCACGCATTGTGCGATATGTGCCAAGCAACAGAGGCATCCTATTGTCAAATCAGACCGTGATAATCACGACGCGTGTCCCGGCGCGACGGGGCAAACAAGGCCACACACGAAGCGATTCACAGCGTGAAACACACATACTACATGCACCACGTGATTATCCGTACACGCGTGACAATGCATGCTGCGTTACGAACACATGCATGTAGGCAGCTGGCTCGATAACGCGTACCCTTGGAAAATATAAACGTCTCAAAGCCGAACTTGTGCGTGGTTATCAGGAACGGACCGTTCACTGCGCGTGCGTATATGCACTATTTGCAATATTCTAGCAACAGTCGCACTGACCACAATTCTTACAAACAAGTCGTGACTTTGTGTACGATACTGTAGGTGTATTGTATCCGTGCTGTCCTGAGCTGAGCTTTGGATGCAGCTGGCTCGTTTACACACGCGGATGATACTCATATATATATGTTATGTTATGAGCGCGCTTTGGCATGAGCGCGCCAGGCGCGCTCATGATCATCACAAGCGCGCCGATTAGCGCGCTTGTGCTAAACTGTTCTGGCACAAGCGCGCCAGGCGCGCTCATGCTAAAAATCGGCGCTCATATGCGCGCGGCGCGCTCATAACGTAACATATATATATATATATTAAGCATACTGCATATTTCCAGAATAATCTTCCCGAATGCGGTACGCAGGCCCAACCTTTCTCCAGGAGAAGGGTACGATGGAAAATTAATCGGGGTTTAATGCAATTTTGTGAGAAGTTCTCCGGTGACATTCTCCTCGTGGGCATTGCAACAAATTGGCATTCTGGTCATTTCTCAATGTGTAAACTAACGAGTAACCATCCACTCAAAACACACTGCATGTCTCTTGTATTTGATTAACGATTATTCACTTACACGGTCTGGTTAGCAACCCTGGAATGGAGTGATTTCTACTTTTACTATTTGGTTAAGACTGAAACAATGCAGGGGTGATCGCACGTGGGGAACCGAAGTGACTGTTGCCTGTACGTGGAGTTACAGGTAGACTTGTACCTGTGCGTGGGGTACCAGGCTGACTCACTGGGCCCGATGTGTCATGGCATTCCCATATAACGAACTCTATACGGCTGTTCACATTCTTGCCTTCAATCGATGCCGTGATCAAAGGGTGACTATCGCCACAGTCCACAGGAACGAGCCTGTTCTCTGTTATCTTACATCTGGTGGACAGGTATTCGCAAACAGCCTACAAGCACACCAAGAAAACCATTCATACATAGGTGGAGTGCAAGTTCGATCTCCAAGGATCTGTCTGAATCACAATGCAGTCATTGCCGAAAGGAGTGATGGCAGGACGCTACAATCTCAAGAGTCTTCAGCTAGGTAACATTGCAGCTTCAGAGTTTGGTAAAAGATCTGTGCGATTTAATGCAGAAAGGATAGCAAATAAGCACGAAATCCCACACAAAGCATGAAAGTCCCTGCGGCCCTTCGGGATTGGAAAAGGCAAATGCAAGTGGGTAGCTTTAGAGTGGCCGGCTCTGGGCTTGATTACACCTTTGCACGATCCTGATTGGTTGCCACGATCCATCAAACCGTCGAAAACCCCTCCCAAGATTCAACATGCCAGAACCCCAATCAGCCAAATAATTCAATCATCGAGACAATCTTGCACCAGTCAAGGTTGTGTGGCAAGCATGGCCGCCATAGAAGGTCAAAGGTGGAACGCGAACACCTCGATGCACTCTTTCACTGGGGGCGGGATTCAAGGTTGCAGTCAGTATGCACAGAAACAATGGACAATCAATCACTCATCCCCACGCTCTCACAAGCTGCAATAAACTGTGACACAGGCGCTTCTCCCGGCAACTGTGTGAAACATGCAATAAATTGTGACACAGGCGCTTCTCCCGGCAACTGCGTGAAACATGCAATAAACTGTGACACAGGCGCCTCCCGGCAACTGTGTGAAACATGCAATAAATTGTGACACAGGCGCTTCTCCCGGCAACTGCGTGAAACATGCTATAAATTGTGACACAGGCGCTTCTGCCGGCAACTGCGTGAAACATGCAATAAATTGTGACACAGGCGCTTCTCCCGGCAACTGGGTGAAACATGCAATAAATTGTGACACAGGCGCTTCTGCCGGCAACTGCGTGAAACATGCACAATAAACTGTGACACAGGCGCTTCTCCCGGCAACTGTGTGAAACATAATATAAACTATGACACAGGCGCTTCTCCGGCAACTGTGTGAAACATGCAATACATTGTGACACGGGCGCTTCTCCCGGCACCTGTGTGAGACATGCTATAATCTGTGACACAGGCGCTTCTCCTGGCAACTGCGTGAAACATGCAATGTTCGGCATTCACGGAGTGGACCTTGAGACTGGGGTGTCGTGTGTGCAAAGACGGATGGATCGGACCGTTGATAAGCTCCTCACGCCTTCATTCCCCTCATCCATCCAGGTGTGATTTTCCACGTGGACTGTTTTGATCTCAGGGTGTTGTTTAAGAACCTAAGCTCGCCACAGCAACACAGGAATATGCCCGGCGAAGTGACCCGCCCATCGATCAGCCGGAAAAGCCAAAGAAAAACCAGTGTGTGCTTGACAGTGGCAGGGATGTAATCACTTGAAGGGACGGCCGTCCTTGCTGCGGGGCTAAAACCACGTAGCTGAAGGCGCGATCGTCAGTGCAGCAAGAACTCGGTGAGCGAATACTTTGTCGAGTATGCAGCGCTTTTACACTTTTAATCTGACCCCTCACATCATCAGCAACAGTCCTATCTTGTGCGGCCACGTCGGCAGATCCACCTTTCCACGGATTGCTTAACGTCCATCACCCCGCTTAAACACAACGCCTCGCATACAGAAGTGTAGGTGGGCGTCTACTTCAAGCCATGTGTGCGGACATGCACTGCCTGGAGCAATGAAGGGCACTCACCCCGGCCACGGCCTCCAGCACACGGCAGCTCTCAGGTAACAGCCGGCTAGTTTCTGGAACGAAGGACACGGGCTCCCGGGTAGCGATGTCCGTGAGCACCACGAAGCGCACCTACTTGACCCGCCCACCTCAGCCGACTCATGCACCTCCATGCCTCTGCTCGAAACTCACTGACACATCGTCAAGAAATAAACACCTTCCCTCGATGTCCCAACACTGCAGATGTGGGGCCCCGGGGCAGGAGACGCCCCCCTGAGTCAGGCGCTCGCAGGATCAGGCCAGGCAGGGGTTGAGCACGGCGGAGATGATACGATGTTGCCATCCAGACTGCGATCGAAGCCAGAGCTGGACAACATTGTCGTGGATTGCTGTCTGCCATCAACGGAGCGGCGCGCGGCGTTAGGGCTCACTGACCCTTGCCAGGGAGCCCTCTGGGCGGCGGCACGTCCATCGGAGCTAACACTCCTTGTTACACTCCATCTGATGCGCATCTCACCTGTGAGTTCATCTGCCGCTCCGCACTGTGCGAGACCACGTCCGCCAACACCTGCAAGCAGAGGGTCGGCCACGAGCGCTCGCCTGAGGACGCTCGCGAGAAGAGATGATGATCGCTTTGGAAATAGGCTGCCCGACTCCTCCGTGTTCGGGAGTGCATCGAAGATGGGCATCCGAGGCTGGCTGGCGGGTGGCGTGGCAAGAGGCGAGATGCTCCAGGCGCATCCCAAAGAGATGTACGCCTTCTCTAGGGGAGCGCCACACAAGGGCGCGCGTGAGAGATTGACAGGGCGCTCCCCGAGAGGCCAATCGTGAGCTACAATATTATAGGGTTTGAGGCAGCGGGCGACCACACGTTCCCGGGGGATAAGCTGAAGGACTTGTTGTGGTCAACGACGTTCTTGATTGATAAGGCCCATCGCTTCTTCGCAACCTTGGTGGGCCTCTTGGTTAGCAGTGCCGAGCTTCCTGCCCTCTCCCTCCCCCCAACTCGCAGCCCAGGCCAGGTCATCACACTATGCCTTGGCTGCAGTGAGGGACGGCGCGGCGTGGGCTTTAGAGGAGGCATCCACATTTAGTATGAGGCCTCGTTTTGGGGGCCCTCACCGATGACGTGCGTCACGCGAAGGCGAGATGCCCCGATGCCAAGGGTGAGAAGCTGCCGCTGCACCATCAGGGCACGTTCCTGAGCCCACGCCGGGAGAATCGGGGGAAAGGGAAGTCCCCAGGGGGGGGCGGTATTCTGATGTCTCAGTCCGATGTGCACAGTGTCCTGGTACGAGGGGAAACTTGGAGTGACATGCTCAGCACATGTCCGCAAGCCACATTGGTGCAGCTTGGTTTCGTTTTGAAGGACTGCTGCGATCCAGGACTTGGCACGTGGCGCCCTCGTTCATGCGCACCAGACGTCACGGGCCGCACAACTGTGCTTGGGAGTGCAAGGGAGGCGTGCGGTCTGGGAATATAAATAAATAAATAAATGAGACTCCCTTTTCAGCGAGTCAGGCTATTATTTACCAGGGAGCCGAGCCCTCTCACCTTATCACCACTATTGAGATGTAACGAATATGCACTAGGATGCATATGACTCACAACTAGAGAACTAGTGGAATACGGGTAGCAACCGCTGAAGATCCTACGGCTAGGTCTAGACAGTTCTCCTGTCCACAAAGATTCCAAACTGGGTGTGGCAGGTAAAGATGAGGTAAAGATGTGGAAGAGGATTGCTTTAAACAGCCAACTGCTACACCGCAGATCATAAGCTTGCAACGGTGGCTCTACAATAGGTTGTGGGATTTGGGTTGCCGAGAGTCCCCGCGGCCCCAAAGATGTGAGATCTTGAACCGCCAAAAAACAACAAAGATCGGACCGCTGGAAAAAACCTATCAAAAGCGGCTGGGATCGAAAGTCGGCACGCGTAACAATCCAAAGCAGTTCGAGAAAAGTGTCCCAATTGAGATTCAGCTGGTGTCAGTTCCGAGCTCCTATCTAGTCCCTTACTGCTTTTGCACGTGGCTAGTACTTGCACCTCTGCGTATGAAAGATTGCTGCGATTTACCAGCCTACTTCACCGGACAAGTCCCAAAGATCCGAAGTCTCCAGCCCACGACGAATAATGTTGCCCTTGCTGGGAGCTTGTGAGTTCGAGCGTTGCGTGGATGCCACCACCGGTTTGCTTCCCGGTGGTAGCGATTCAGAACGCCTCCCTCTCTGTCGCGGTTTCGATGAAAACAGGTCCTTGCGTGCCTTCGCCAGTGTGCGATTCCCCTTGTCCCCAGAGCTACTCTGCGCGCGCTTCTGCCCTGTGGTGGGTTGCGCGCTGAGAACAGTTGATGCCACTGGAGTGGATGGCGTCTTTGGCGTGGCTATGTGCGATGTGGCCACAGCCTGGTTGATGACAAGGGTCTTTTGGTTATCCGATACTGACACTGCTCGCACAAGATCCTGCGGTGATTCCGGAACGTCTGTTGGCTCAGTGTCACTTTTTTCAGCACGTCCCTCTTCCTTGCGTGATGTACGAGGCTGCTTGCGTCAGAGGGTTTTTGCGCTGGGACCCTTACTAGATGTGGTTCCTTCAGCCTCCGGTGCGCGCTCGGATTTTCCACTTTTCTTATTTGAGATGAGGGCCCTCTCAGCTGTGGCAACAGTCGCATGCGCCTTCGTTCCCACTAGCTTGATGGCCTCGAGCAGATTTTTCGTCAAAACTTGCGAGTCAGAGAGTGTCGATGAGAGCGATTCCACAGGCTGAGAGCGCGCAAACTCACTCGAAAGCGCGGTATACTTTCCCTTCGAAATTTTCAACAAGTGCAAGGCAGATCCCCAACACCTGTCGCAACTGTATCTCAAGGCTCGCAAAAAGCGGTTCAGTCGGCTGATTTTTACAACCAGATTTTTAAACCATACTGAATGCCGCTCGTCTCAAAACGCGTATCAAAATAAACCTGAAAAATACAGTAATAAAACCATACAAGCGGAAAAATGCCACTCATTATCATAAATTTATCGCAATAGAAAAACAATAAGGGGGGCTGGAAAATTTTCGGAGAGGTGCATACGTTAACCGGTCAGCGAAAAGTGTGAATTCCATGTGCGGTGTGGGACCTCGAGGGGCTAATGCATGCCGTCTCATCGGTGCCTGCTGGCTATACTGCTGTTCAGTTTGTGCCCACCTCGATGCAGGGTGCCACAACGCCCGGTATGGAGCGAAGCCCCACCTTTGCTAGCGCCTTCTGCTTCTGGATGTTGTTCCAGTCGAACGAATCCGCTCGTCCCTCGATCAATACCTGGCCCGCCCTCCCAGCCCCTCCTTCTCGGTCATCCCAACAATACTTTGATAACAATGCCACATCAATCCCTCACTCACCCTCGTGGACAGTCGATCAATGCCTCGTCCACGCGCCGAATTTCTGGCCTCTCCCTCAAGGCATCACCACGCCTCTCGCTTCCCATATGAGAACTAAGCTCACCTTCATTGTTCATTGTTCTATATCATGCCTCATTCCCCATCAGCTCCTCGACCAATAGCTTACCCTGTCATTGGTCACTGCCTAACTTCCCCATCAGCTCCTCA
This sequence comes from Cymbomonas tetramitiformis, assembly GCA_001247695.2. NCBI lineage: Eukaryota > Viridiplantae > Chlorophyta > Pyramimonadophyceae > Pyramimonadales > Pyramimonadaceae > Cymbomonas > Cymbomonas tetramitiformis. The sequence continues at coordinate 11,528 of LGRX02011844.1, read as the reverse complement.
ACCAATAGCTTACCCTGTCATTGGTCACTGCCTAACTTCCCATCAGCTCGACCAATATCTTACCCTGTCATTGGCCACTGCCTAACTTCCCCATCAGCTCCTCGACCAATAGCTTACCCTGTCATTGGTCACTGCCTAACTTCCCCATCAGCTCCTCACCAGTAGCTTACCCTGTCATTGGTCACTGCCTAACTTCCCCATCAGCCTGACCAATATCTTACCCTGTCATTGGTCACTGCCTAACTTCCCATCAGCTCCTCGACCAATAGCTTACCTGTCATTGGTCACTGCCTAACTTCCCATCAGCTCCTCAACCAATAGCCCCTGTCATTGGTCACCGCCTAACTTCCCCATCAGCTCCTCAACCAATATCTTACCCTGTCATTGGTCACTGCCTAACTCCCCATAAGCTCCTCGACCAATAGCTTACCCTGTCATTGGTCACTGCCTAACTTCCCCATCAGCTCCTCGACCAATATCTTACCCTGTCATTGGACACTGCCTAACTTCCCCATCAGCTCCTCGACCAATAGCTTACCCTGTCATTGGTCACTGCCTAACTTCCCCATCAGCTCCTCGACCAACATCTTAAACTGTTATCCTGTCATAAATTTCCTTGAACTTTTCCAGCGTCTCCATCAGTATTTTCCCAACATGCCAGAAATTCGACCACGTCTGCTTTTCTGAAATCACTGCTGATATGTTACTGCCATCATGCCCCGTCACCACAACGGTTGTTCGTTTTCCATGTGATAACTCTCACCTTTGACGCAGTTGTGTTCATTATCTTTGCGACAGCTCTAAGCTCGTGCTGCTCCGGCTCCTGCGCCGCGTTCTCCCTCCCACACACTCACGTATCTCCTCAGGCCATCCCAGCATTGCCTCTCACACACGTGCGCGTGTGTGTGCTTATCCTTGTACCGACTCCTTTGGCACCCCGTAGCCGCAGAAGACCGGCTGCACTATGCACCCACGCCGGGGATCAAAGGATTCAGCACACACTTTGGGACACTTATCCGGAATCTCCGGAGCTCACTAGTGAAGAATGTGTGTGTCTGAGTGTCTCATCCTTGGACCCATTCCTCTGGCACCACGTCACCATCGAGGATCGGCTGCACTGTCTCCATCAGTTCTTCCTCCCGGGAGAAATGCTGGGTCACGATCGAACCTTCAGCTGCACTTGAGCTAGTGTTCCCTGTATCAGCTTGCTCGCCTCCGTGTGCATCATTTCTCCAGTGATCCGAGTGCAAGCAACCTTGGAGGCGTCACTTGCAGTGCGCCACACAGGAGCTCGGCGCAAACAACATTCCGGGAAGCGCAGAAGAACAGAGCCAAGTCGGTGTCTTTTTGCACTCCTACTTGCACAGATGTCAGGATGCCGCCCTCTTTTGGAAACATCGAATCAGCACTTACCCTTCATCCATCATGCAGGGCGGCTCAATCGGCACATTGTGGAGATGACACAAATCACGCAGAATGCAAACCCCTTAGCTCGCCGAGGGGAGACCAGATGGCGATACCACAGCGCCCGAGTCACACACAATATCCTGCGCGCGCCTTCCACGCCTCCGTGTAAATGGGGGCGCAAAGGAAGAGGTCCCACCGTTATCTCGCAGGAGGTTGCCTCGAAAAGAACCACGTTGGGGACTACATCGTTCTCATACGTCAACAGCTCAGCGTCCACTCGCTGCTTCTGACTAAACTGCGTAGCGCGCTCCTCCTCCTTTTGCCTCGCGCTCTGATAGGCCTGTGTCACGCCCGAGGACCGCCTCCCCGCAGCCCCCAAAACCCGAAACCGTCCAACCTCACGTCCCGGCGAGTGTGGGTCCTGCCTCGGACTGCCCGGGGAATCCGCATGATACCCGTGGGGCACTTCACGCTGGCGCCAGAACTGTGCCAGGTCGCGGAGCTTCCGATAGTCGGTCTCTCTAAAAGCACTTTTAAGCGCACGGACTCCGCATGTTGGCTAATCTCAGAAAATGTACACGAGGGTTCAACTTGGCTCGGCTCCTGGAAGATGGATGAGGGCGCGAGGGTGGCGGCTCGGAATGGCTTTGGGAAATGTGTGTGGGACAGCGGCTTGGCTCAGAAAGTATGGGCTGGGGCGGCGGATCGCAGCGGCAGAGGGCGCAGCCCCTTGGGCGTGGCGAGGTTTGTGGGGAGACGGGACGCACCGCCATGGCAAGGGTGGAAGCGCTCATGGCCTGCGCCTCTTGCTTGCGGCGCTGCAGCTCCACATTGAGTCCTACGGCGAGCTCGTTGGCGCCCAGGTGTATCAGCCGCTTATGCAGCACCACCGTCTCCTCCTTCTCCTCGATCTCCTTCCGGATCCCTGCGCTCCATCCACGACCTCCACCGAGCTGCCCCGCTCAAAGCAGGCTCGTCTGGTTCCCTCGTCGTCACATCCTTATCGCTGCACAGATGCTCATTGAGCGGGTGTCAGATGCCACACGCTGTCATCCACATGCGCCAAGATCTCGGCTGCAGAGCCCTTCGCAATGGATATTCTCATTCCTGGGCCCAGAGCTTTCCTCCTCCGTGCCCCCCCAACTTCCTTCCTTGTGGACACCAAACGTTACCTTCAGTGCCCCCCCAACCTTCACCCATTTCCAGCCCACAACACTTCCCTGTCTGTGCCCCAAATTCTCCCCCATCTGTGCCCTCAAACTTCTGCCCTGCATGACCCCAAGACTGCCCCCTCCCCCGTGAACCTCAAATTCCCCCTTCCCCCTCACCTTGTAGTATGCCTAACTCGTTTTGGTACGCCTTTAGGGCCACCTCGCCCTGCGACGTTAAGACATGGATATGGTGCAAAAGGGGTCCTGCTGTCTGCCTGCTTGCACACACGCCTCAGCGCCTTCCTCAGTCCTCCTCCCACCGGCTGCCCAGGGGGGGGGGGCTGACGCCTGTCCCACCTCCAAGCAAGGCCATTTCCCCTAGCCGGGGCCCCACTGCCACGTGAGCAGCGAGTGGATGTGGGGTGCGTGGGCATTCGAACAAGTTGTGAAAAGGTGAGGAAGAGGCAAGCGGGCAGAGGTCAAAGCGGGGGCCATGGTCGCGGTCATACTTGGAGTTGGCTGCCCGGATCTGCGAGGAGCACCACTGTCATGCCCCTCCCCCACCCATCCCCCGCCCTTCAACGTCGTGCCTTTCCCATGGCGCCCTGCGTCGTCTGTGAATCGAGTAAAACCAGGCCCTGCGCCTTATTTCAGTGTCCACAGGTCTTGATTCACGAGGACAGACGGCTCAAGACGCTGACGGGACCCTGGCCGCACAGAGAACCCCACCGCATCTGCGCAGACTATCTAAACCATCTCCAGGTCAATGCCAAGCAGGAGTTGCGGCGGCTCAAGTCTTTGAGGCCCCAGGCGCCATGTCTACCTCTGGCCGACTCCGCCCGGTCCATGGCGCGGTCCATCAACAAAGGTATCAATGAACCTGGATCGTTCGGTTCACTTTCCTCGTGCTGGACGCGCCGGCGCACCCGCAGCTTAACATGCAGGCGCCCCTAGCACTCCACAATCGGGCACCCCTTGCGCTCGCTGAACGGGCGGTCTTGGCGTTCGACGTGCAGACGCCCCGAGCGCTCGATGTGCAGGCGGCCTTAGCGCCCGACGAGCAAGCGCCTCTAGTGCTTGACGTGCTGACGCGCCGGAGTGATTGATGAGCTGGCGTCCCTATCGCTCGACGAGCAGGCGGTCTCAGCGCTCGACGAGCAGGCAGGGTGGTGAATTAAGGGGAGATTTTGGGGACCACGGAGCGGCAGGCAAGAGGGTAAGGGGGCTTTGAGGGGCAACAGAGGTAGATGAGGTGGGAAATGGGGTACGGGGGTGAGATTGAGGTGAGGTGACTGCCACAGTAGCACTACTGTGGAAGGTGAGAGTGACGGAAAGTTGGTGTTCCAACCTGATAGAGCGCGGCGCATGCCTTACTTGCTTTGCTGATTTCCTCAACACTCCATCTGCCACCACCGCAGCCACCCCCAGCACCGCGCCCATCCCAAACGCCGCCACCACCCCCAGCACCGCCAACCCCAGCACCTCGTCATGTCTGCTCCCTGCTTGAGTGTGCTGCCACACCCTTGAACTGCCTGCGGCTCCCATCCAATCTCTAGCCGCCAATCTGAGCACTCCCTTGTTTTGAGCCCTCACCTGATCTTTCCTCTCTCCTCGATCGACGCAGAGATGCCCCCTTTTCAGACAGCCACATTGGTTCATGTAGCTGCTGAGTGATGCGAAGCGCATATGCGGGAGAGGCTCGAATCAGATGCATCGATCTCGCGCTCTCAGAATGTTGTGCCCGGACGGCGCTCCATTCAGTGATATTCATCACCATAGACAGTCCAGCATTTACTGAGGAATGTACTATACTTGGGAGCACATTAAGCAGGACAGCTTCCACTACCTTTCCAAAATCTACAGAGAAGGATGTATCACTGAAGCTGGAGTCTAGAAAGTTCCCAACCTCGCAAGCCCCAGCCTCGCACCCAGAGCCCCAACCCGACACCTGGAGACCTGGAACGGTTACCAGCCCAAGAGCTGGCCTAGATACTGACCCTTCAGAAGGTTTGTTCTGGTTCTACACTTCACCAGTGTAAGAAGTATGTGTCTTTACACTTCATCAGTGTAAGAAGTATGTGGCTTTACACTTCACCAGTGTAAGAAGTATGTGTCTTTACACTTCACCATTGTAAGAAGTATGTGTCTTCACACCTCACCAGTGTAAGAAGTATGTGTCTTTACACTTCACCGGTGTAAGAAGTATGTGTCTTTACACCTCACCAGTGTAAGAAGTATGTGTCTTTACACCTCACCAGTGTAAGAAGTATGTGTCTTTACACTTCACCAGTGTAAGAAGTATGCATCTCGGTCAGCAGCTGGAGTGAGGGGCCTTGAAGCCTGAATTTGGGCCTTGAAACCTGAATTTAGGCTTAGATTGTATCACTGTCTTGCCGAAGTTTCAATGGCTCCTGCTAGCCTTTTGGCAAGCAGTCTGGGTTCTCCCGCGCGCACACGACTGGCAAACTTGCGCGCCGCTTTGCAAGTTCAAATGATGGCAGCAATTTTGATTTAGGGTTTTGGTTGTCGATTCCCCTTGATAGGGATTCGGCTGATCGAAGGTTGAACCGAGGGGATGTGGGGCCAGGCAGGGTGGTTTGGGCTTAAGGGGCGCGGCTAGGCCGGGGAAGTGCTCGGGTTGGTGAGCCATGGCATGCGTGCCCATGAAAGTAGGTGGGCAGGAGTCTGGGGAATCGCATGATGACAAATTGATTCTCGTCATCCTCATCGTCATCTTAGCGATGGCCAGGTTATATAATTTCTGCCGTGGAACTTTTATGGGGGGTCTGGCCATGTGAGCTTCCTCCATTCTTTCCTGGTGTGTATTATGTATTGGGACTTCATGGACAACCCTCCTGTTCATGAAAAATACCTCAGGCATAAAAATAAATGAGAACCTTTTCAGGTTGTGTGGCTTTCATCAGAGGGAGCCGAGCCCTCAGACCTCAGGCACTCCCACTCTTCTCTCTCTCTCTGTCTTTGTGCAGAGGTACGAGAAGGGCGAGACTTGAATACATTCTGGATGCTTGCTGCCCTGCGATGCACCAGTTGTTGCAGATGCACGGCCCTAGTTCCGAGAGCTTCAGAAGCAGCTGGGCGGTGTAGGTGCTGTGAGCCGTGAGAGATGAGATGTAGCGATCAGGCTGGAGAGACCGAAACTATGGAGAGGGGACATGAGGACCTGCATGGGCAGCGCACTGAGAAGGGAGGCGTCTAGAGGAGCAGGGGGTATTGGCGCACCTGTGCGTGTCCCTATCCATAGGGCCGCAGAAGGTGTCGAGGATCATCTTTTGGTGGCCTTCGATCATGACGCGGCGCCGTATTGGGCTCAGGTGCAGGTTCGCACATTCGAGGTCCAGGCTCTCATCGGAGTCCTCCTCCACCACCTCCTGCTTGGGGAACCCCAGAATCAGGGTTTTCCGTGAACTTGAGAAGGTGGCTTGTTTCGTTACTTTTGGCGGACGGGGGCTTTTCTGCACGGCTCTATGCCACAGCTCCTGTGACCCGCGCCGCGGTGTCACGCGATGGTGCTTTCTCGGGTTAACGAACTTGCTGTTCTGCATTACCACCACAGCCGCCTTCAGGGCCACGTCTTTAGAGTCCTCATTTACACCTTCGTTGCTGGCTTTCTCAGTGTCAGCCCCGGCCCCAACACGGGCCCTGGCACTTCTAGCACGTGGCTGCAGGTGGCGGTCACTTCGGGCAGGGGGCTGTGGGTGGTGGCCGAAGACGCTGTTGATCACCATCTGCCGCCGACGGAAACCAAGCGGGTCCGCCAGCTTGTCCTGCGATTTCCAGTTTGGGCTAAATTAAATTTGCTTCAACTTTTGCTCGCGGAGCATATTCTGTCGTGAGTGGAGGCATGGAGCCATCTTCTCCGATCCGGCGTTGACACACCGATTCCGAAGGAACCTAGCTAGAAATGGAGAAGTCCTTGGATGAGCCAACCCCATGTGTGCTTATCCTTGGACCGATTCCTTTGGCACCACGTAGCCACAGAAGATCAGCTGCACTATGTGCCCACACCGGGGATCAAAGGATTCAGCACACACTTCGGGACACTCATCCGGATTCTCTGGAGCTCGCTCGTGAAGAATGGGACCCCTAAGCCACACTGGGCCATTTGAGCCCCTCTGCAACTGCACTGCCGGCGCATTGCTGCTGTGCCTGAAGTCGGTTCACCTCTGACCCCCGAGCTGCTCGAGCCCTCTCCCCTCCACCAAGCCTACGCTAAGGACCACCACCTTGCTCCCTGCCTGCCCTAAAGCCGGGTCTCAAAAGAGCTTGCCCACCCGCGACACAGCCGGTATTCCCAAGGGCCAGGCGTGTGTGCGGGAGCAGGGCTCGGGACCGAGAAGGTGGGCACGTGCCCACCACACCTACCACGGAATTAAATCTAGCCCTGTAGCCAGTTATAGTCACTTGATGACAGCGAACTGAGTCGACTGGTTGCGAGCCCCCGATCCAGGAGCAAAGGCATAAACGCTTATTCTTTCTGGGGAGTAGAAATTGAAAAGGCGGCACGTAACCAGGATCCTGGAGTTGCTATTGCAATACCCTGATGAGATCTCAAGCACATCAGCAGCAACGTGTGCGGGCCAAGAGACACTTGGAAGGAAGGAAGCAGGCAGAAGGGAGAGGGACGGGGGACTGCGGCCCTGAGGCACGAGAATCTCGCGCTCACACTCATCTAGCTCACAGGCTAGGAAGACCTGAGGGCAGGATCGTAAAGGTACGGGAACTGGAATCATGATGAGCATGCTGCAATAGGGAGAGAGACGCCGCACCAGCTCAGACTCTTCGGGTAGGAAGATCTCGGCCACATAATCCGCCACGTGTCGGAAGTCCAACAAAACCTGAGTGTCGAATTTCAACACTTGGGCTTGGAACGTCGCGGAGCGCAGCATCACCTTGCACTCGTCCCAAGTGATTAGAGGGGGAATCATTGCCGGAGTCTGCTCACATCGGACACCAAGCGGTTGCAGCATTCCAACACTCCCATACCCCCTCAGTGAGGCATTTGGATACTGTGCTAAGTTATCACTGCCTATGAAAAATGACTTTGCTGATACTCCTCTGGGGAATCTGGGGCGGAACTGTAGTCAACCATCAGACATCCCTATGAAAGTTGTTTGCGCTCCTCTAGAGTATCTTTGAAGTTCGTCAAGCGAACCATAGAAGCATGGATCAAGTCTTCTTCTGGGTTAATGGCCGAATCATTTATTTTGTCAAGAAGCCGGGACCGCACCGTGTAGTCGGAGGCATGCAGTAGCAGATATACGGCAGCCACCACGTCCTTCAAACATTCTGGGGGATGCTTCAGAGAACGGACCTGCATCGCCCTCCACCAGCAGACATCAATTGGGGTATAACTCAGAGATCGACTGGTGCTAGAGAGAGTAACTGTTTCGTCAGAGATGTGCAGCTAAAGTTTCAGTGATGGCACCTGTGATGCCTTCCAGCAACAGATATCGTGTAGGATAGGAATCAACGGCGACCAGCAGGTATGTCAAGGATGAGCAGATAATATTGCAAAGATGAGCAGGAGATGTATAAGAGTTTAGCAGCTGATGTACCAGGAAACGGCAGTTGATGTGTCTGAAGTATCAGCAGCTCAGATCAGAGATCAGCAGCCGAAGCAGCACAAGTCGAATTCTTCGAAGGAATATTTTCGTGTGCTTAAAAGCCTGAGAAATAAACTTCGTGCTGAGGCACAGGCCATTCTCGGCTTGAGCACGTGTCCCAAACCCTAAAGTCCATATCTCAGGTTTGAAAGCTGCGGCAGGCATTATCACCTCCTCCACTTGAAGCTTTGTCAGAGCCTTCACGCGCTGATACGCCTCGTCCACCCCAAGAGCTGCGGTACGCCCCCACTCACGGGTTACGTCGGGCGCTGCAGGTGAAGTGCGTGCAAAGCCTAAAGCCACGTCTTGCAACGCTCGCCTCCAGCAAAGTCACCTAGCAACCGAAGAACGAAATATCGAAAATGGCGGCGTGGCCTGAAATGTTTTTCCCTGAATAAACAACAAAGTGGACGACAAACCAACACAAATCGAAGTAAAGTCTGAAAGGTTCTGACTGTATGCCAAAGCTCGGCGAGAAAGTGGGGTTTTCCCGGGTTACTATCCTCTCAAGCTGCGAGGAACGGGCGGCGACCCATTATGCTTTACCCTCAAGCTGCATTTTAACTTCACCCCTGAGCCGTTCAAGCTGAAAGATCTTCTCCCGACACACCGCCGACAGCTCTTCGTGATTCGCCTGCGTGTGACAACAGTGGCGCAACTAATGACTGTGGACTTCTCAAGAACGTGGATAAGTATGTTAGCTGCACTATAAAGGGAAGCGCACAGGAGATTGCGTCCACACTATGGGAGCTGAATGGAAGTTAGAGAGATGGCTGGTCCGAAGGAGGCACCAACGCACGTCTTAACACCCTAGCGCGAAGCTCCACGAGCTGAGGTGAGCGCACGACTAACTTCCAAGTGCGAAGCTGCGCGAGCCGCCACAAACGCGCAGGTTGGCTCACAACTTACCTCCTTGATGCGAAGCTCCGTGAGCTGGGATAGTGCCCTACACCGCTCAGCATCGCTCAACAGGAGTTCCTGCGAAGCAACCACATGTTAACATGTACACACCCGCGAATCCGGGAAAGCACGAGCTACGGCGTGCGATTGATTTCAGTGGCGGAAGCGAGGCGATGCGCAAGATATTTTCTTTCCTCGACTTCAAGGAATGCAAGTTAAGACGTCGCTTTCACCTTCAGAATGTTCGTTCTTGCTTCCTGAAAGGCGAGCAAGCTAGTCTTGTCCCTCGACGGCTGTTTCGACAGTTTGACGAGGGTCTGATGGAGTGCATAATGAATTTCCCCTTCGAGTTCCTGCGTGACTCCAAAACACAGGGGACTATGCTTACGGAGGTCGTAAAATTTGCTCAGTGGTAGTTTGTGACAGGTAAAGCCTTTCTTCTTCGTTACTAATCTTAAAATCGGCATGGCGTCGTCGTCGTTTAACAGACGTGATTAACTTCTGCTTCTGTTTACACACGTACATTCATGTACACACGAAGACCACGCGGAACGACGCGACACCCTTATGATCTTAAAAGCGATAATCATTCAGGTACATAAAACTTGCAAGATACACGCGCATGTGAAGTCAGATTGCTAAGCTGAAGAGTCATAGAGCAAACCACAAAAAGTGCACAAGCATTCGTTACGGTGCAAGGAATTCATATCATAGCCGCGAAAATGGACTGGGTAGCAGCCTTAAATGTTAACTGTTTCACCACGCTGAACTGTCGCATAATTCAATGCGCAATCTCAAAACGACCAGAAGCTTGTGAAATTCAGGTGTGAGACACAAACCTTTAATATATTTAAGGCATTTTTGAGACCTTCATCTTGAACGAGGTTCAGAGGTGGCATTGCCGATATTCCAAATTTTGTGAGACAATTCGCACTTCACCCCCCAACTACTAACAATGGAAGAGTCTAGAAAGCGAGTGCACTTCCCTCCCATTTGTAGTCTGCATTCTCGTATTCACTTTAACGATGTATCTTCTGGCATCGCACATTGCTTTTCGGTCGCATACTCGAACGCGCGCATTCTCCTATTACACATTATCAAACTGTTTCTTATGTTTTTTCTCTAGTGAAGGGTGGATGCAGGCCCATCTCTCGACTACTATGGAAATTTTATTCAGTTTTTACAGTCATTGAATATTGTGGTCGTGTGTCCACACAGACACACAACATTTCAACAGTTGTGAGTTGAACAGTCGAGTGAGTTCATGAGCGTTCCTCCCGCTGCTCTGCTCGTGGCAGCGCCGCTCGCGCTCAGCGGGGACGGTCGCGGTCATAGCTCAGCGGGGACGGTCATACAGTAGCGCCCCTCGCCGGCGTGCCGATAACGGAGTCGATAGACGTCCTGTCGACAAGACGAGCGTTCTCGACCAACATCAATTGCTCGCACCTTTTGTGCATGCATACTTTCACCTTGCAAGGCTGTGGAATTCCAGTGGATAACCCCTCTTGCTGTGACTATTCAGTGGAGCCTGCGCGATACCTGTAAGAGGCTGCTTGGTGATATTTTATCCGAAGGATGATAGGTGCTTCTTGGAAGCACCTGGACGCCAGGTGGGCAAAGCATGGAGCAAAAAAGATGGTTTGATAAAGGTTTTAAACTTGTTTTCAGATTCCCGCATAACACTATTCCATTTATCCCACATGGTTATTGGACGGGTGATGACCCCTACGTTCTCCCAGGTGGCGGATGCTATAAGGATGATTTTTCGGATGTCGTTATCATAGCTATAGACAGTGCACCCAGTGATACTCAACCAGCCTTTGACTGGAGGCCTACACAGAAAAAGATTGCCAGATGGTTCCTCAATGTCCTTCCTAAGTCCAGAGTCACGAAGAAGAGGCTAGAATACACCGGAGTCAGCCCTGATATTTGGAATGAAGTTCTGAACGAAAGTGACAAAGTACTTCCTTCTTCGCTGTGCCCATGGCCCACTCAAGACCCCCCCTATCATCAGAATGGTGCTGAGCATTATTATGGTGGTCACCATGACACGACAATCACCAATGCAAATTCCAAGCCCTTCATAAGCACCGTGAAATGGCCCAAAGTACTTACACTCATGGGGTACCTCCCTCCTCTTTTTGGTACTGTCCTCAACACGATAGGTGTTCCCCGTGGCAAGATTAAACCTCTCCTTAAAAAACTTTCAAGAATCTGTAGACAACACACCAAAAATAGGCGAGACGTGTTTCTGTTAAACACCACCACCACCTTGAACACTGACCCGCATACAGTTGACATCCTGGGCAGTGAGACCATGACAGAAACAGAAGCTGTGCAACAATCAAACGACTTTCTTCAAACCCTCCTGCAATAATTTTCAAAAGTCTTGCAACATAAGATGGTTCTCTGTCCCCTAGGGGAGGGGCCCTCCCCCCCCCTCCCC
>LGRX02011843.1:30741-81101 GCA_001247695.2 Cymbomonas tetramitiformis | reverse complement strand
GGGATCACTCTTTTGTTGGGGATCACTCGTAGTCGAAGATCGTCGGGGATCACTCTTTTGTTGGGGATCACTCGTAGTCGAAGATCGTCGGGGATCACTCTTTTGTTGGGGATCACTCGTAGTCGAAGATCGTCGGGGATCGCTCTTTTTGTTGGGGATCACTTTCGTAGTCGAAGATCGTCGGGGATCGCTCTTTTGTTGGGGATCACTCGTACTTGGGGATCGCTTTTCATTCATTTTCAGGGCTCTAGCGTCATCAGGGATCACGGATCATCGGGAATCACTCTTTGTCGGGGATCGGCCTTTGTCGGGGATCACTCCTTGTCAAGGATCAGTTGGAGTCGAGGATTATTCCCCTTCTTCCAATCGCCCCCCGAGCGTTCCCGCTGCCTGCATTAGAAAGCTGCAGAGGGCGGGAGAGACGGCAGGCGGCGGACGCGTAACAGGCTTGGAGGGATATATCAGTGGCGGATGGTGTATGGTGGGGACACGGCAGCGCGACTATGAGAGCAAGCTGGCGGAGTCGTCGGCCACCTTGAGCGCCAAGGAACAGGAGATAAAACTACTTCAGGTGAATTCCCGGCCCCCTGGCGCGCTTCATATGCACTCCCTTCAGGCTGCCTCTGGCCCCAGGAGTGCTACTTGTCTCCAATGACGCCCTCTCGAGCCCCATGTCGTGTGCTTCGCCTCGCACATGTGTTGTCATCCATGGCAAGTTTGACGATGAATTCACCGTGCGGTTTGCGGCTGGCATCGTGCGCTTTGACTTGCCTTGTGTTTTCGCCGTTCAGGCTGTGTTGCAAGCGCGAGCCTCACGCAATCGTAGGATATTTAGAGGTAGGGTGCACAGGTCTTTGGAACCGTTTAAGTTTGATCACAATTCCCATATTTACGAGAATTGAGAAAAGTCAATCATACTCACGGGGAATCAAAATGAATGGTTGTACCATTTCACTTGGTGTGCGCTATATAGAGAAACGTACTTTTACAGTACAACAAACGTCCTCGCTGCGCATGAGCGGCTTCACGGTGGCTGGCGCTGCTGCGATTGAGTTCCTCATCTCCACATGTGCGGTGCTCGCTGCCTCCAAGCTGACCTCAGCTCAACGGCCCTCCCTATGCGATATCGCTCCAAGCTGTCTCTGCCCCCGATCTCAGAGAGGGCACTAGAGGCGGGGGTGCAAGCAGGCGCGATTAGACGAGCTGCAGCAGAACGAATCACAGGGGCAAGCGAAGGCCAGAGCAGACGTCGGGGTGAGTCTCCACGATGCTGACCTGGCGCGGCATCGCTGTTGCGCTCGTCCCTGGCTTGGGCATTTCGGCGTTTCCCGGCCGAAGACAGCCCTGTTACGTGACGAGCCCACCCCCCCCAGGCCTGCAGCGGGAGCATCTTGCCTACTGACCTGCCATGCGGCAGCCCTCATGAGAGCCTTGGGGCACAGGCTGAGCACATTGCGTTCGCTGTTGCTTTCACTCCCCACGATTTCCGGGTGCAGTCAGGCACAAGGTCCAGGCCTGTTGTTGCATTTAATCTAGTACAGGGTGTGAGTAAGCGGCGCCAACCCGCGGCTCTCTCTCACCGAACAGCAGGTCTCGCGTGCCAAAGCCATGGCCTCAGCCTGGCCGCCGTCGGGCCGCGGGGTTTTGCTGTGGCTGCTGCGCGAACTCCCTCCGAGCGCTTGCGCCCCGGGACAGCATGCGCATGCTGCGGGACTCGCTCGCCCACGTGGGCCTATCGCCCAAGGGCGAAAAGCGGAGCATCCAGGTGGCGCATGCGGACACGAGGCCTGGCATACCCCTCTGCCTGCCGCGTCCCGTACGGCGCGGCCATGTCATCAGGTCAGCGCACGTCGAGGTGATTTCCACCGGAGCGTGTTGGAATGACTGGCATTGCGGCGGGGGCGGGGCTGGCTGCGGAGGGCGCAGTTGCTGGGCCAGTTGTGCCTCGAGCTCATGGGCCGCTGCGCCGAGGCGGAGCGCTCGACCGCGCTCCAAGACGCCGTGAGGACGGATAGTCACCACAAGTTGATTGCGGCAAGCGTCGACATCATCGACCGCTGGTGCGCCCAACACCCTGCTACACCGCAGGCAGTCAAATGCATACACGTGCCGCTGTGATGACGACAGTTCCAGACTTTGGAGTATGTGCCGAGAGGTGTGTAGCCACTCAGCGGACGTTGCGAGGGTCTGCATTTGCTCAAGGACATGGAGTCCCCCGTCCTCTCACGGCGCAACCTCCGGGGAGGCGACGCGCAGTTCGCCAGCGCCCCGAATCATCCACGGACGCTCTGGGTGCTCTCGCTGGCCAATCACGCCATCGCAATGCACCCGTTGTTTCTGAGCTCTGTACGTGTGTTTACTCCGCGCTTGCCCGTGGCAGACGTGGCAGTCATCAAATACGGAGCTTGCAGAGATGCGGTGGGCGGATGAACCTCGGAAGGGTTGATCCAGAATAATCCCCTCTGTCCTCCCTCGGCCTAAGTCCTCCCCTTTTGCCGGAGTGGGCGCAGGGGGGTCGCAACTGAGGATTGGGTGGAATCGAACACCGCCGCGCGTGATTGCATTCTGGCCGACGCGCGTGCGCCAGTGACTCAAGTCAGCTCCCCGTACCATCGAGGAGCTCCTCTGCGCCATGCTGCCTGTGCAGGGCCTCGTAGCGCCACCTCAGCAAGGATGCTGGATACTCCTCCGTTATTGCGGAGGGCTATACGCCATCTGCACCCCCCCTTGACCCCTGCACGCCCCTGCGCGCCACTCTTTGCCGTCCTCAGGTCCGCGCTTTGGCCCCGTGCCCGAGCAGTGGACAGCTGAAGACGGCCTGTGGGAGTATGTGTTATGCGCAGGCGACCTCCGAGGACTCTCTGAGCAATGATGAGGCAGTGAAGGATCTCAACTCCACGGCCCCTGCGCGCCTGCACAATGAGCCCTCAGTCCACAGCCCTGCGATCAATGTTGATATCCCCACTCAGCAATCTATCTCCCACCGTGGTTTGGGCATGGATGCTACCCCCACGCAGGGCCCGTCCACCCCACCTGTGGACACGCGCGCTCCATCCCCACAGCACCAGTCCCTCCGCAATTCGGGCACGGACGCTCTCCCCCCACAGCACCCCTCCCCCCGCAATTCGGGCAGGGATGCTGCTCCCTTGGGGAGCCCCTCTCCGCACCCCTCCCCCTCCCCGCCTGCCGCCGCATCCCGTGCGTCTCTAACCCCTCGCTCCTTGCATCAGTCCGTCCCATTGCAAACCCCCACCCCAACTTCCACCACCGTCACCCTCAACCCCCATCTCACCCCTCCTTTGAAGAGCCCCCTTGTGGACCCCGCCCGCCCACAAGGTGCCTCCTTCCCCCAGGCTCTCCCCCCTCCTGAGTGGGCAGGATGCGGGCCTCTCAGCAATCGCAGCCAGTAGGGTGCCACGGAGCGCTGGACGCAGCCAGGGGCAGGCGTGCTGGGGATGCCGCGGTGCAGGGATGCTGGAGGCGAGAAAGGAGGCGGCCGCAAGAGAGGAAGAGCGGTGGAAGAAACGGGGACGAAGGGGGGCTTCAGGGCATGACGCGCACTTTGGGGTTGAAAGGGACCCCGGATGTGGCGTGCACTGGGGCGCAGGGAAAGGGATTTAGGGCGCGAGACAAGGTGGGGACGTGATGGGACCTGGGGTTTGGCGCGCAGGCGGGTACAAGGGGTCGCTGCGGCCACGCTCTGCCAGGGAGATGCTGTCACACCACAGCCTCAGCTCCCTGTCGCCGCGCCGCTTATCGCAGATCTCCACACCGATTGGTCAATCCGAGCGGCTCGGCCAGTCCGAGGGTATTGTGCACTTCACTTACGGAGGGTCTCCCGCTGGACCGGCCACCACATCCCCTCCCAGGTGGCGATGACCCCGTCACCACAGGCCCCGTGGTGTTTACCGCTCACTTCTCCCTACGGCCACTCCGGCGACCCTAAAAGCTCAGAGCGTGGGGAATCGCATGGGACAGCCACGAGCAGACCGAAGCGAGTCCCCTCGTGGCCACTGGCTATTATTTAAAAACTGTTTAATCGGAGCGGACACACCAAGCTTTCCAATGGCCGGGCGCTTAAGCCGATATAAATGCGGCTGCTTTTCGCTCAACTCAAGGCAATGATAAGCGCATTATTTCTGATAGCGTCGGTAACGAATGGATATGTAGCGCCCTTGATCTAGTCCGTCAGCTCACGTCGCAGTCCCGTCACTTGCATTATGATACGAACGAAGATGTCTTGAGTGCGTGCCGCGAGTGTGCTTTGCAAACAATTCCCGATAGGTTACCGTGCCGCACATGCTTCACCTCGGCCCTTGTGAGCTATCAAATAAAGTGATATTATCCCTTAGCGAAGTTTCTCACCAAACTGATAAAAGTTTCATGAGTTGAGATGCTCGACGCATATAAGGCAGAGTCCATTGCATTCAGTGCATGCACCTTTGGCTCCAGCCATTTGCAAGGAAAATTTTACGATGTGGGTCCAGGAAATATCTTGGTCTGACACCCATAACCTTCACTTTGGACATCGGACGATGGCCCGACTTTTGGTTGAAATCCAAAAGCTGATTGGCTCGAAAAAAGCATCGGCCAGTGCATTGAACCGGAAAGGCAAATCCAGACTCTCATTGAGCTTTCCCGGCTCAGAGCACCGGGAATCCCGTGGGGCGGCCCCGAGGAGAGTGAAGCAATTTGCGATTGATCCCGATACCTCCAGTAGATCTCGTGCTTACAGGATGGTGGGTGCAGGCAGGGCATACGCCTCGAGGCCCTCCAGGCTGGTTGAGTCTCCTGCCTCTCCTCGTGTGACCAATCTCCTGCTGGCTGGGCAGGGGATAGCTTGGGGATAAGGGCACAGGCCAAGGGCAGGGGTGTCACTGGTGGGTGTCGCCGGCTGGGGTCACAGAGTGTGCAGGCCTGGGGGGAGCTCGCGGGAGATGACATCTCCGGCGATGTCACGCCGACTGCATGGCGGGCAGGGCAACGGCAGCACCACCGGACACCTTAAGAGGGGGTTCATCTGCCGTGACGCCCAGCACATGGACCTGATCACTGGAGACAGCCCCGGCTCCGCCTCCCCCATTGACCCTGCCGTTTTCCTACGCAGTCTCAGACAATCACAAGCCAATCAGAGCGGCCGGTATCGAGCCTTCCACCTCAAGCTCCCCGCTGGAAGTGGCATCGCGCTCCTCCGGCACCGGCCAGCATCTTTGTGGTGCTGGTGGGCACATGGCGTCTGCCAAGCGGCAGCGCTTCGCCGTCTCCAAATGCTCTTGAACCCAAGCTCGCCCCGCCGGTCGCCTCAGGCACCAGGACGCCCCTAGAGGCCCACTGCCTAGCGCTATGGGCGCCAATGCGCGCCGCATATTGGGAGCATGCTAGGTGGTTACTGAAGCGAGGGCAGGTGCGCGTCCTCGGGCTCTGGGGGAAGGTTTTGCGGCCGCTCTTGCCATACTGTGCAGCGTGCGCTAATGGTGGCCGCGGCAGTCGAGTGGTGACGCTAGGCCTCCTGCAACCCTAGGCATCATCAGGATGACGGGATTGACGGGACCCGCGCCCCTCCCCTACCCCTTTGGCCTCCCCTCAGAAGGACAGGGCGAAGTGGGGGGCGAGCTGAGACCCCCGGGGCCGAGGCGGGCGAGCACACCACCAGGTGCGAGCAGCCTGCAGACTCTGCCCAGGCTCCCTTACACTGCAGGACCCCCTCCTCTGTCTGCACTGCTTGGACTCCTCGAGCGGCCCCTGAAGCGGGACTCGGCCGTGGCCCCTGCAGATGTTTTGGCGGGGGAGGCAACTTCTACATGGCGCCGCGCGCTGGGACTCTCGGGGGAACTCAGAGCTCGCCGCCACGTGGCACCCGAGCTTCCTCTGCGCGAGCGGCCTCGTCACGGAGCTCCAGCTAGCCGAGCTCGCCGCCACGTGGCACTGGAGCTTCCTCTGCGCGAGCTGCCTCGTCACGGAGCTCCAGCTAGCCGAGCTCGCCGCCACGTGGCACTGGAGCTTCCTCTGCGCGAGCTGCCTCGTCACGGAGCTCCAGCTAGCCGAGCGGCACAGGTTCGTACCTTGCCATGACCCATTCGCCCTCGCGCATTAGGTTTTAATCCGCTCACTTTTGCTTCTGAATTAAGCGACAAGCATCAAGGCGTTGCATATCTCCTCCTCCGGGATTCGCATGTTAACGCCATCCCAGGTGGTGGCAAACAGGGCAACAAATCCGTGCACCATTCACCGAAGCTGTATTTGCAGCGCCTGCACTGCAGATGTGATGTGCCGAACATGGCAGCGGGATACTCGATTGATGTGAGGCCGCATGCTGGGGAGAGAGGGACGGTCTGGGCACTGCAGCACGGGGCTGGGGAGAGTGTGACCGCCTGGGCACTGCAGCACGGGGCTGGGGAGAGAGTGACGGCCTGGGCACTGCAGCACGGGGCTGGGGAGAGTTGCAACGCATCGCAAGAAGGTGGGTAAACCAAGGTGATCTAGAGTAAAGCGCAGGGGGCGATGGGCGGCAGATGAGCGCAGTCGGCGCAGCCTGGCAGAGTACGGAGGGGCGATGCTCGCCTCCACAACTCTAAAGGAAGCTCGATGCCACTGTCCACGATGCCGCACTGGCACAAAATCAATTATTTTTTTGCTCACATTCCGAAGCCCGGGGCGCGGCTGTGAACTACCCCTTCGAAGAACCCTTCGCATCCCTGCCCCTCCGCCCGCCCTTAATCCAGCTGATCCCAACACTTACTCCACCCTCATCAACGACAACGATGCCACTCCTCGCCGCCAGCGGGAGAGAGCTGGACGGCTCAGATCTCTCCGAGCATTGGTGGTCATACGGGGAGAGCGGCATTGGCTGCTGCAGAGGGGGCAGGAGGTGTCTGTGCCCTCTTGAGGGAGGGCTGCCACTCCTGTGGCAACCACTTCCGCAGGGACAGCGCAGCATCACGTCCACTCTTTTGAGCACGCCTTGGTCCTCATCCAACGCTTCAATGTAGAGGGGGCGTCCCCTCAACTGCAGAGGGGGGATCCCCTCACAGACTCTGCTAGGGTGCATATTGAGCATAACAGGCCGTGTGGGGTTCCTGCCAGACTTGTGGCAGACTTTTGGGAGCTGGAATTTTCGACCGAGGTGCGCCAAGACTCTGGTCGCCTGAATCGCCTGGCCATCTTCACACTGCTTCTCCCTGCACCCTGCGACATGTGCTCGCAGGCAGCGCCCCTTCCCTGACAAGTGCAAAAGGCCAGCGGCAATTCATGCCTGTATCACACTGCCACTCAACTCGACACCAGCACTGAATGCACTTGCCTCCACAGGTGGACTTTGTTCCCTGCCCTCCCGCGCCTCCTTCACCTTCGACGTCTTCCCGGATCTCAAAACGAAACGCTGATGGTGCACCTTGCTCTCTGCGAGAGCCGCTGCAGAGGGCATGCCGCTGTTGCAAAGGGCATTCTCCTGGTCTGGCGATTGGAAGCGTGGAAGAGCCGTTCGATGCCTTGAAGAAGAGTGGAATATGCCGTAGGTGCCGTTTGCGCCAGCCGATGCCGGTTTTTGCAGCCATAGCTCGAAGCTCAGTTGCTGGGTATATTTTCTGCAGTCTTTGGCCCTTTGGGGAACTCTTCTCCAGACGCTGCGATTATATGCCCATGCAATGAATAGAATTTCCAGATAAGCCTCCATGGTATGATCTAAAGGTGAATACCACCCAACGCAAATGTTTCACTGCGTCCTTGCTCACAAATAATCCTTGTTGTGCGTATATATGAAAACTACTTACGAGTGGATACTTTCACAGGAATATTCAGGTGGTGAAGCGCATCGTTGCGAGGTCTGCAAAACACTTTCCAAGTGATGGGCCAAGCTTGAACCGGTTTAGAATATGAATTGCAGATAGAGTCGGGAAGCCGCAACGAAGCACTTTATACATGGACTTTCGACTTTGTACATCCATCGAACCGTGTGGATCTGTGTGCAGTTTGTGCCAACGGCGACGTCGCATACAAACTTACCGGCGCGAATGGTTGGCTAGCATACAAACTTACCAGTGGTTGCCAGTACGTGAGTCAAACCAATGGTATATTGGCATTAAGCCCAGTATACGTTTATGACGTGTTTATAGGGCCATCTCACACGGTATATCAGTCCGTACGCATTGATAGTGGGAATTGGTACGTATGCGTGTAACGACCTACAATAAGCAAAATGTGAAGGTCTAAGATCGGTCTTATTAGTTCCGTGAATGCTGATCCCAGGATTCATAAATTGGCTACATTCATCACTGTTTGGATTCAATTGGCAACGATTTCGCGCAACTGTCTATTGAGAGGAGACACACGGCTATCAGTGGCATTCGATAGGGGAAATGAACTTGTCGAAACCCATAAATACAATCAATACCACGACCCCTTGCTGCTTGGCAACGCTTCACACTTGAGACCTGCTTTATTGATTGTTGTAAAAGAGCATCATCGCACCACTGGCTTAATCCGCGAGCAGTGGTGGCGACCTAGGTTGGTGACAATATGATAGGATAGGTACGACTGATAAGGTACAATCGTGAGGGGCGGGGTGTCAGCGCCCCGCCATAATAACATGGTTGTTGGGACATCAAATCTGACAAATGCTATGTGGGGGTTGTCTGGGGGGCATTGGGCGTAGTTCCGTAGTTCGTAGTAGTATACAGTATATCTCGCATTTAGCGTGTTAGCGAATGGCATCGATACGAGTTCGAATAAAGGTCACGGTCACGGCAGGCCAAAATGTTTTGGGGGAAAGCTTAAGATATATAATCATATAGAATGATGTAGGAGAGCGCTTGTCGTGTTTCGCGGTGTCACGGAGTGTGACATACCACATATGTCATATCTGACAATTGCACTTTCCATATTTAACACGTAACACATTTGGGTTCCATAGTCATTACATCAACACACATCCCTAACGGTGCCATACGCGGTGCATGAGATCCAACGGTGTCATCCGTTAGCGATGACGGATTTCCATATGTAAGACATAACACATCTGAGTTCCACATTTGCTACATCAACAAGAATATCCAACGCGGGTGCCATACGCGATGATGGATTTCCATATGTAAGACATAAGACATTTGAGTTCCACATTTAATGCATCAACAAACATATCTAACGCGGGTGCTATACGCGATGATGGAGTTCCATATTTAACACATACCATATTATTTGGGTTCCATATGTAACACATCAACACACATATCATTCGGCGGTGGCATAATACGCGGTGATGCGTGGAGATGATAGAGCTAATTTTTCTCCGGATGTGAGGCTCAGCAAGATGCCGTCTCAGATTAACGGATCGCAGCGTTAACCGCGACTATAAGGTACGTGCAGTGTGTGATCACATCTTTGGGAAGTGTAACGATGTATTCAAGGAACGAAACAAACTCGTATGACTGGTGGATTAAATTCGATAGAGTCGGCAGTTAGTTTATACCCGGACTTGAATGAGTTGGTATTTAAAAGAAAACGCTCAGTGATGCAGTCGGTATCTACGAGTGTTCCTGGATCTGACCAAATCAACTGTACCAGGCTCAACACCTATCGCTAGTGAAGCATTATCAGCTACCTTAGAACACGTAACAAGTGATGATGCGTTCGACCTCGTGCGCCGATTTGGAAAATATGAGCACATGTTGAACCACGGCTGTTTGGCCAACTCCCAGGGGCAGTTCAGAGACTCTCAGGGTCAGGTCAGCTATTTGATCTATCAACTCAAGGTACTCAACTGCTGACGAACCGGTTAAACAATGGGATGCTTTCACAGATTTACAATCCTACATATGCAGGTTTTGAGGTGAAAATCTAAACCTGCGTACTGTAGAGGTCATGATTTTATTAGCTATGGTTGTACGAACATTACCAACAAATAACTATTCACAAGTGGTAGCAGACCTCGGTCGAGAGGCGAAGCCAAATTTTGATTTACTTCTTCAATGCAGTGTTTTTTCCTATAACAACCACAATCGGCATCAACGCATCTACACGACACCACCACCACCACCACCAGCAGCAGCAGCAGCAGCAGAAACGACAACAAAAACAATTTCAAAAGGCCTGTTGGCTGATCGACGGCGATATGCGGAGAAGAAGAAGGTGAATGATAGCAGACAAGTTCCACTCTGCCAGATATACGGAAAGACTTCCGATTTCCCCGCCACTTCGGGCTGAAGAAGGCTTCGCCGCACGTTAGGTGAATGAAACTGGCGCTCTATGAATACGGGCGCCTCTGCGCTTTACTTCGCATGGCCCAAACCTGTGTTCCAATTTAGTTATCGTGAATGCTGCCAACCTCAAACTTACTCACATATGATGATGCACTCTTGTCCGATATCCTCTTCGCAACGTTCGATGCGCTTCTAATAAGCCTTTCGTGTTGGTGTCGCCCATCTGAACCACTAGACGGGGGCGCACGAGACAACCCCGCGGGACCGTACGGCACATTTGCAACCCGCGAACGCAATAGGCCAGTCCTTCCCTTCTTCAATGAATGGTGGCATCTCAAGTTCCATGCGACGTAGCCCTGTAGGGCGTTGTATGAATACCTTTCCGGCCAGCCTTGTCCAATGCACGATACCATCTCAGTTCCTGGCGATGTCGCGGTGCAAACTATATACGCAACACCTGATAGTCGGAAGTGTTTGGCACCGATATGGATATCGACGTCCCTATTTTTCGACTGTGACCTGGACCGCTCTACAGATACGGCTGCTGGACCCGTGCCATATACGTATGGATACGCGTATATGCCGGCTCGCTTGGCCGCATCACACGCCTGAATACGGTGAACAACGGGTATTATGTGGATGCTCTAAAAATGCCTCAAAATTGCCGATTTTGCTAGCGTGTGCTTGGCGAGACTTAGTGATTTCGACCACTTTTGCGCGGGACCGTCTCGTGATTTTTCATCTTGTTTCGGTCCGCGTCCTCTTCACGTCAGTAGTCCGGTAGGCGGCTAGGCTCAGTACGCAGCCTAGGTGCCTTCCTTGCCCCTTCCATGTACGCGCATAGTGATCTGGACTGCCTCCAATGCTATCGATCTTGTGGTCAATGCATATGCGGTTTTGATTGGACCTATTATCTGTTACCTATTAATCTTGCTAGCTTGCGTTGCGAGCTTGTGATTGCACGCATCGTGGTAACCTCGCGGAGACGAGTGTTGGAGGTAGTCTATTTACGAGGGCCAAGATAATTTTTGCCAGAGAGGTCGGCGGTGATGCTGGGGGTTGCTGAGCGGGGTCATGGGTCTTGGCTACTGGTTGGGTCCTGGGTTCTGGGTCCTCGGTGTCACCAGTCTGGGTCCTGGGAGCTTGGGCCCTGGGTCCTGGCAGGGAGCCTGGTCGGCCCTGGGCCCCGAGCCCTCGGTGAAGCCAGTGTGGCACAGGGACAATTTGATGGTTTGCATGTGTGCAATATAGTTAGTATTATCGGTGATGACCCCGATAAATTAGGGATATCGGTATTCGCGAATGAGGGATTATTCTAAACATATCAGAATATCAATATCGGATGAGTATCCAAAATGTAAAATAATACATTAATATTGGCATTCGCAAATAACAACCGGCTTAATATTAAGGTGCACATATATCAATATCGGTAAATAATAAAATTGAGATGTCGGCAACACGCAAATGACAGTAAATACAACCGATACCGTGCCTTGACGTGAACACAACGTCGCTTACAACACCACGCAAACATATCATGGGAGCTTTATCACAATCATCATCGGTGGTCCCACATCCAGTAGGTACATCAAATGGGATTGCCGCATATCAAGCTATGCGTGTCAAAATTATGCTGGGCAACCTTGGTTGCATTGACGATTTTTTGGACATCCTGGCAGCCGATGAGCGAGTGTAGATGATGGTGTCTGTCCCCGGCGTACTTCTCACGGCGAAAGAAAGAAATAAAGAAAGAATACATACGCAGTATATACATAAATACCGAGCAGTAAGAGAGTGAGTGAAGGGGGAAAGGGATGGCTGAGAGAAATGCGCAAGTATGAATAAGCTTTAACATGTGGTACATGTGGGGCTCTATGCCGCATGCCAGCACTCGGAAATATGTAAGTGCTGACAAGGAACCAGCATATTCACCTGCTGCAGACTAGGATGACAGAACGGGCCAAGATGCGCATAAGTCTCCGAAGTGATCATACAGTTTCCCCTCGATGATTCTCGAAATCATAAGATTCACCGAATGAAGATGTGGCCAAGTCCAGTCTCACACTTCCCGGGTAAAACTTCACCGGAAGACGACCTTCTTATCTTCGACATATTGCACAGCTTTATGGCATGTGAAGGGCTGAAATATATCTCATCGACCGCTCCTTAAATTATGGTTCAGTACAGTGCACTGAACAATGCATATCAATTCAGAAATATTTCCCCGCATTATCATGCCCACCCCGCAGTACTCAGAGAGAGAACATCTTCCGCCAGACTTTACAGTAGCACATGCATGCCACCTTCGATAGTGCTTAAAATAGTATTGAAGCAATCAGTTGGTTCAAATTCCCACCCGCTCTAAAAACGGCTGCTGGGAGGGTTCCCGCTGCAAGAATCCCCTCAGCATGCCCATACCGTCCTCGGCGGCCCCACGAGAAAGGATCATGTCACGATAACGCCGACCGAGTGCTGAGTTCATGCACCCGGCCTCTGATTGATGGAACTCCGAGAAGAGATCTGCTGCGTAAACCTCACTCCAAAGGTAGCCATAGTAGCCCTGAGTAAAAAAGAAATTCCCATTCGCTTGCCTTCACATTTCTTCAGAGGTATCTACAACTTCACTTCATTTGAATATCTCTCTCTCATGCGGTCCACGTGGCTACAAGGTATATGCCTGTGCCACATCGATCACTTGCTTGAACCCTTTTGCAAACGCAGCTGCCTACTGATATCATAGCTCATGCAAGCCCATCCCTTGCTCAAAGGGCGGCAGGCGCCAGCAACGTGCGGGATGTGCAGAAGGGCTTCATACCGCATCATAGCCCATGCACAAATGGTACCAAGACGCTGCTGGGAAGGTGCCTTCGGGGCACTTGACCCCAGCAATGTCTGCCATCATCTCATGGTACAGCTGTGTTGCATCCAGCTCGTGTTTGCCGTTGTAGCTGCAGGACCGGACCATAGATAACCGATGAGTGGTGAAGCTCCAGTAGATTCAGAGAAATGCGCACGGCACTCGGGAAGGTCGGGCAGGGATGTGACATGGGAGCCCGGGCCAGGATGTGGTATGGGAGGCCGGCAGAGGGCAAACCCTGGGCGCAGCGGTCTCAGAACCTGCAGTTGAGGTGACCCCAACCGCATAAAATGTGACCCACCTGAAGCCATGAATTCACCTGAAGCCGAGACCCTGAGAAAGCCTGCGCCGGAGGTTTCTATTCGCGTTGCACGTGCGTCACGAGGAGGTGGCTCTGCAGGATGCGAGGCGGCGCAGCGCGGGAGGTTGTGGAAGGTTGAGTGCTCGTGCAGTGAAGGAGGGCAGAGAGGGCTGAGATTCGGTCTGAGACGGGTGAATTCAGAGTATATTTTAGATTCAAATTAAGTGCGATCAACGGCAGCGAGGATCACCTGTACGGCACTGGGCCCGAGTGGATGGCCAAATCGTACATGCCCAGGAACAGCTGGCGTTGGTAATGCAGACCACATAGAGCGCTGCGCGACTCTGTGATGCTGCGGATGACATCTGCCGGCAGACTCTCATCTGGGCGCTCAAAGTGCTGCGAGAGGCGCTGCAAGCAGCAGCGAGTCAAACCCACACCACCTGTCATCACCCGGACCCGGACTTGGACCCGCCATCTCCCAGCTACTTTAATGAGGTGTCTACTCGATGAGCACCACGATCACAGGGTGACCACTGTCATGAAATAGTCGGCAGTGCATCTGGAGCATTGATCAAACGGTCGGCGTGTGCACGGTACAGTGCGACATGGCGGATCGAATGGCATCAGCGTTTCTGGATGTAGTCTTACGGCCGGGTGGTGACCACATGGCGGTGGGATGAGGAGGGAGGGGCATTCACCCGAAGCACATCCGGGGAGTACATCCAGTTCTCTAACATCATGCTCGGAACCTCCAAGAAATCTTGCTGCACACCGCCCGGCCATGGCACTGCCGACCATGCCCACGCGAAGGGGCTGTGCTTTACCTTCGCGCATACACAGTGCACGACGTGCCCAAACTCGTGGAAGAACGTCTCTACCTGCAGGCAGCACACAGGGAGTGCGCGTGACAGGCGGAGGAAAGATGCGCGTGGGGGGGGCGGGAGTGAGTGGACAGCCTGCCTGCAGCGTAGTCTGCTTTGATACTCAGCACTACAGAGAGCGCTCGGCATGCGTGAAGGGAGAAAGCAGCGCCAGAAAATGTGGCCAAGTTGGAGACGTGGATCCATCCTGGGTTGGCTCATCTACGGCCATGGATCCATCCTAAGTTGGCTCATCTGCGGCTCGGGTGCTCCGTAATGATCCCCTTGGCATACTATGATTGACGCTATCTCGCTCAGGCGTGATGACACATGGTTTCACTTGCGATGCTCTTGCCGAGCTGTAGGTATGCGAGGCTTGTCAGGGCGGGATATGCCCGATGCAGTGGGCATGGGACCCATGGCACTCGACCCGTCACCAGATGCCGAGCAGAGAATGCCGGTCACTCTCGAGGTTCCGGTGCTTCGGTGGAAACGCGATCGTGCGGCCTAAAGGGACCGCTTGAACTCCCAATTGGTCAATCATCTGCTTTGGCTACCCAGGAGCCCTGACGGATATAGGTTATAGGTTACAGGGGCGGCGGTCGCTCGCTGGAGACAGACAATCCACCCAATTACAATTCGCCGCAAATCTCCACCGGTGCCGTCGGCATTGGATGGCTTGCCTCGCGGAAGCGCATCAGCGCGGGGCGCTCCGAGGTCGATTTGGTCATGTTGCCAATGATGACGCATGCCGGGTGCACGCGGTCGCCTCGTGCTTCCTCGGAGGCGTGCACGTATGCCGGGCGAAGGGGGTACACGCATTGGTGGCTGTACTTCCCGGCCCGCGGGTGCAGGTCCAGGAAGAAGTGGCCACACAGCTGCCACTCGCCGTCACTGTCATCATACACCGCGTATGCCTCCACATCGTTGTGCCACACCTGCGCGCCACCCCTCCCATCATCCTGGCGCTGCACCTGCGCCGCCACCCCTCTCCCATCATCCTGGCGCTGCACCCTGCCGCGCTGCACCTGCCGCCACCCCTCCCCATCATCCGCTGCACCTGCGCCACCCCCTCCCCCATCATCCTGGCGCTGCACCTGCGCCACCACCCCCTGCCTTCCTCTCCCTGCCTCCGTGCAACCCACTCTGGAGCTCACGGCAGATGCCCCCCTGCATACTTGCCAGAGTGCCATGTTCTACCCCTCACGCTGGCAACCGCCCATGCCCCATCACCTTATCCCCGCCTAAATACCCCTCACGCGCCCTCATTTCCCCCGCTGCTCAGACATCCCCTCATGCCGCCCTGATCTTGCCCCCCTTGCCCAAAGAGAACCGTCTCATGAACCCTCATCTCGGCCTCTGTCGAGAACGTTACAGAAAACGCGAAAGCCTCTGGGCCCAGATTTAAGTGTGACGCAGGAGGGGCGGGGATGAGGGCTGCCTGGGCTTCAGGAAGTCATTTAAGTGTGACGCAGGAGGGGGGGATGAGGGCTGTCTGGGCCTCAGGAAGTCATTTAAGTGTGACGCAGGAGGGGCGGGGATGAGGGCTGCCTGGGCTTCAGGAAGTCATTTAAGTGTGACGCAGGAGGGGCGGGGATGAGGGCTGCCTGGGCCTCAGGAAGTCGCTGAAAGCGCAGGCACAGCAGCTCCTCGTAGAGCCGCAGCGTCTCCCGCTTCACATGCTCCATCGGGAAGTACTTCTGGATCTCTGTCTCGTCCACCCCAAGCGTCTCCTTGTGTACTCGCGTATAGTACGCCGTGTCCCACGCCTGCGCGCGCCGCGCAGCCCTCCCACTTCGATGAGGGTCGCCCGGGCGGCGCGAAGCTGCCTCGCATGCACCCCGAGCCCGCCTGGCATGTCGCGCCTTCGGGTCGCCTGCGCTTCGAAGGCTCCGCGGATCCGGCTATCACCGGCCGGCTGCGCTGCCGGCGCTGGAGGAGGCCCACGTTTCCCAGCGAGCACTGCCACAAGGGGATGCAGAGCGGGGGTGGCAGCCGAGCACCTGCAGAGAGGTCTGCTCCCCCCCGGCGGGTGCCACTTCGCTCTGCTTCAGGTCAAGGAGGCGCGCTTTGTCTGCGGCGAGCGCCGGGCGCAGCTGCTCCACGAGCCGGCGCTGGAAGGACACTGCGGTGTCTGGATGGGCGGCCATCTTCGGCGCGACGGCATACTCCGCGTGGCTCTCGTGGCCGAGCATCGTGGCGCACTCGTGCCGCAGCCGCAGAACCTCCTCCAGCAGAGCGCGGTTCGCCTCGAGGCACTGCCGCCCCTTCGCCTCCGTCATCTTTTTCCGCGCCGCCTCGCTCGACGCCATCTGCGTCACCGGGACCATCTCCGGCGCCTGCACGCTCGCCCAACCGACTCTTGGTGGATGCACGGTGCGAGGGGAGAGGGAGCCCCTCCTGCCGCTCCACAATCGGTGCGGCGGGTAGGAAAGTATCCAGCCAGGAATTGTTAACATCGCGGCATGCGGGAGGGGGACAGGCCGTTCCTGCAACCCTGCACTCGGTGGGCGCGGGGCATGCGGAGGGCGCCAGCTGTCAGAGGGTCCCTTACTTTGAGGCTGACGTTATAAGAGCCCTCCGAGGCCGGCGAGAGGCCTGCGAGGAACTCCGCAGTGCAGCCCGCCAGCTCAGCCGCCTCGAAGGGCACCACCATATCATCCTCATTCAAGTTCTGGCAGAACTTCGTGCTGAGGGCCTCGGCACGTTCCATTAGCCCAAGAAGGTGCCCCTGGGCCTCCGTACCGAGGGCCGACCCCATGCGCTCGAAGGCTGCCAGGTAGCCCTCTGTCAGCCGGCGCTCCTCCGAGCCGTCCGGCAAGTCCCGGAGGTTCACCGCCGCGAGCCGCTGTGCAAAGCGCTCCCAGGTCCCACTCCCCGCATCTCTGCATGTGACGCTGACACTGGATGCAAAGCAACTCAAGGCTCCCAAGGCCCCGACCCCACCATCGAGGGAACCTTTTGGGCGGCGAGTAGCCTGAGAGAGAAATGGTCGGGGAGGAGAGTGGCACGAACATGCTCGGCGGAGTCTGTGCGGAGAGTGAAGAGGGCCTTTGCTGGGTTTTGGGGGGTGCAGAGGACGAAGGGCTCGGCTGGAAGCAGTCGAGTACGACGGAGGAACTGGGCCGGGGACGACGAGTCACAAGGAGGGACCAGCTGAGTAGCCTGGAGAGGAGCTGTGTGGGTGCGAGATGCACGGAAGGGTCGGCTGTGGTTGGTGGGGAGTAAAGGAGGGGTCCGCTGTCGGGGTACGAGCAGCACTGAGGGGTTGGCTTGGGGTGGCGAGCGGCACGAAGGGGCTCGCGGAGGGCCGCAACTTGTATGGAATGGGTCGACTGCGAGCGGCATCTACGAAGGAAATGGTCGGCTGTGCGGGGAAGAGTAGCACTATGAGGTTCAGCTTGGGGCGATGAGTAGCACCGTGCGGTCAGCTGTCTTGGGGTCAAGTCGCGTCGAGGGAACCGGCTAGAAAGCAAACGTCCTCACTGTCGAAACGGTGCGCACGAACGCACGATGCGATCGCGCTTGCGCTCCGCTTCGAGAATCAAGACATTTGCTTTCGAGCAGCGTGATCGCGGCGACTTGCCTGATACACCCGCTGTCGGAGGAAAGTGGTGTCGAACATTTTCTTGAGGACATCTTTGGCGGAGTTACTGGCGGCGCGTACGTCCTTGTCAGCATGCACGAAGCCCGGCAGGGTAACAGACGCGCTGCGCTCGGCGGCAACGCCATGCGCCTCCGCGAGCGCCCCTGCAGTGTTGCCGAATGTGCACTCTGCGAGCTCGAGTCCTTCGATGCGATCTAGTGCCTGCGACCGCACCACGTCCTCAGAGATTGGGGAGCTGAAGTTCGTCGTTTCTTAGCAGATCCCTGCGATTCGCCGCCAGCGAGAAAAGCCAAGACATTCGCCCCAAACCACCAGTACACTGGAGTAAATGGTCAACTCGCAGGTCGACGAGCAGGTCTACAACCGCTGACGGGAACCGCTTCGTCGAGAGTCCCTGCTTTCCCCGTGTAACGAAGTGCTATTACTCTTCAGCTCCTGGCGGAATAACATGAAATTGCTCTTGTTTTTGGAAATCCACGTGCCCCGGGCGGATGGGTTGACGCGTCCCGCGATCTGCTAGCTTCATACCTGCAGATAGTGTGCTTGAATATCGGCTGTGAGGTTCTCAATTGTCTGCACGGTGATATCGGAGGTGAAAACTGGCGCGGTCCCAGCATCTTCAAGAAACGCCATCTCCGAGCTTTCACCCATACAACACGTTATACGGCCGCTTGGCAGCCTGCAGGAGGAGGGATCGCTGTAAGCTATTTCATTGTCAACTCTTGGTGAAAGCGGATCATTTTCGAATAATTCTGGAATATCTTCTGAATTGACGACAATTTGATGAGAACCTCAGACCATTCCTCATCAACGCACGCGGGAGATACTTGTGGAACCGGCAAGATAGTGGACGAGAACACTGCGGCGTGGGCCTCGTTTCGGGTGCATACCGGGCTCCCTTAAAATTTTCTAGTCGCGTCGCTCCCCGTTTCCCCCCACAAATGTATGAGGATGCAGATCTTTCTGTTCGCGGTCGCGGGTTATGATGGCAAGTCAGGGGGCGGCGAGATATGCTCGACAGTGGCTCGTGCAAGCGTGCAGCACAGCTCACGCCAATGGACCGAGCCCCGTGCGAAACACAGCCGGACATGCGCACGCTGACACACTTTGCAACTAGTCTGCACGCACACGCTGCTGCCGAATTGACGCCGAGGTTCATTCACCTGTTTCACACCAATGCAAAGTGAGCGCAAGGGCGCAGATCAGCAGAGAGCAGAAAGGTCTGGTGATGGTGGTTTTCTAATCAGCTGCGGCTACATAGCCCAGCTTGCATGACACATATGACACATATGTGAATGGAAACCCGGCCGGTGCGAGAAAGCTGGTCAGCCGCAGCCACCGCCGTGGCCCCACCAGACCGCAGGGACTGGGTCCCATACAGCTGCCTCAGAGCCTCGGGGTCCAGCCCAAAGGCCTCACCAAGCATCCTGAACAGGTACCTCCTCAGCTGAGGATAATCCAGCCTCTTCCCCGTCAGGCAGTCAGCCGACGGGTCCCGCTGAAACCGCCTGCCATCAATCTGCTGAAACTGTGGCTCATCGGCTGCACTCCCCGTGCAATCTGAGTGTCAACCCACCTCTAACTGACCTCCACTGGGCACAAAGGCTGCCCCTCCGCCGCCCGGGCAACCTCCACCAGCTGACCATAGAAGGTGGTCATGTGGGTCTCACAGAACTTCATATCCCGCAGTCTCACCTTCTCCGCACAGTCATACCGCCAAAAGCCTGTCCACATGTCCAAACCCAGTGTAGCAAACATCTGCCGAGTGACCCCTCCCAGCATCAACCAGCAACGGGCACCACTCTGCACGAATGCAAACTCCAGCGGCTCCTTCCTGTTGAGCCGCCTGTCCCCCAGCCTCCTATGAGCCGCCTCCCGTACCGCGGCCACCAGCCGATGAGAAGTGGGGTTCCGGTCCGCCGGGACCAGAGCCAATTCATGAGCAGTGAAGACCATAACCGAAGCGGTCTTCACCACAGAGAACGTCCTGGCCGCATTGGCTATGTACTGCAAGTACATAGCCACCGTGACCGGGTCGGCAGGAACAGGCACCCTGGGCGGGTCACGGTCCTGACAGAAGGCCTGGTACCGCACGAACACCCGAGAGTAGCCCCGCATGGTGCTAGCCTCACGGGTGCCAGACACCGCCAACAGCATGTCTGCCCGCAGCTGCATCTCCAGCGGGTCCGTCACGGAGAATTGCAGCCCAGCCCACTGCTCCCCAGTGCCTACGATGCCTGCATGAAAGGCAGCCCCCATCGCATACCCCTACCCCAGTCACAAGCCCTGCAACCTCCCAAGGTACAGCGGGGACCGGGGCCCGCAGGCTCCCTCTCATCGAAGGAGACCCGCAAGAGGAGGACCCGAAAATCCGGCAGGCCCACCCCCCCCTCATTGGCCCTTCCGAGGCCAGGGAGGAAGGTGTCCGCAGAAGGTTGGAGCTCCGCCCACTGCACCACACAGTCTGCCAAGTGAACCCCGTCGGGACACAGCAAGACCCACCACGGCTGGAAAGTCCAGACCGGGGCCATAATGGAGGCCGCAGCCCTCTCAGCCTGCAGGAACAGCAGGAGCCTCCCGATCATCCGAAAAGGCGGGTTGCACCAGTTGACGTGCTCCTGCCAATCCGTCCGACTGAAGGTGTCAACCCCAGACGTACCTGGACTGTGCCAAGCAGTAACAAGACGTACCAAGGGTGTTGGTACAAAATCTAGTGGTTTTTGTACACTATATAGTGGCGTACCACTATATAGTGGAACTGGTACACTATATAGTGTACCACTTCCACTATATAGTGTACCACTTCCACTATATAGTGGAATTGACCACTATATCGTGTACCAGTTCCACTATATCGTGGAACTGGTACACTATATAGATAGTGTACCAATTTCACTACATAGTGGAACTACTACATTCTTGTCTATTACCCTTTGCTAAATTGGCTCATTCGCTTAAAGAGCTGCTAGGGGCTTCCTCGAAGGTCCTTTGAAATTTTGGGGACCCATGTTGTCAAGTTCTCGAGCTGCTCTTTCTGCAGTGTCTTGTCAAAATTTTGATCCGAGGTCATCTTGACCCTCTAAATACTGGTTAAAGTAGCCTGAGTATCAGTCAATTTGATATACTGCTTGAGTAACAAGCCATCGAGCTTAGGGTTTAATAAGGAATGATGCCTCGACAATCTTCAATCGTTCCTCGATAATATGCTGAATATATCAGCCGGACTGTATATTCGGGGTGTGAGGTAATCAGAATAGATAATCGGGGAGAATACTCAGTCTCTTCCCGTTATATGTTCGGGGTCTAGGGTTCCGGGACCGGTGACAGTCATACACCCTAACTATAGGAATGACAATCGGGGCGTCACTTCCAGCACACCACCTAGGGTGGTGACTGGCAAACTAGGTGGTCACGGAACTGAAACAAACACCTACTCAGCTTCGGTGGAAATAAGCATCCTACAGGAGAACCTGTCCTTTCTGGCAGGGTAACTCCCGAAACTAGCAGTCAGTGAGGCATACTGCAGAATACAGATACAGTTAAAACCCTAAATAAGCCCATCTTGGGGCAACGTGAACCAACAACATCACAATAAGGAGGCAGGCTAATCTCAATCTCGTCAACTCTAGCCACGTCGAGAGTGCCCGGGAGAGCCGGTGCCACTGTTACAGCGCCCAGGAGAGCTGGTACCACTGCCTGACAAATCATGCGTAGAGCAAACTGAGAGAATTGAGGATGTGTCGATGCCGTTGTAGTCAGTTGCACCGGGTGCAACCAGTCTGGTCTGGTGCTGAATTGAAGAAGAAGGTTCGTCCCCGGTTCCCCCGCCCCAGGCGGGTGGCACGTAGACCGGCGATGGCGGAGCACCACCCGGCGAGGGCGGCTCGGTAACAATCGGAGCTGCCTCGGGTGGCTGCGGGGGACCCGCGTGCCACGTCCACCCGGACCGGTATACCACGTTTGGGTACCAGCCCTCCGGCTGCCAGTAGAGCGCCGGCGGGATGGCTGTGGGCGTCAGCACACCAGCACCACCGACCTCGTCGCCGGTGCGCCCTGCTGCTGATGATGCTTGCGCGGAGCGGTCTCGTGAAGGCACGGCGGTTGCACAAACAACAAACATCAAGCAGACTGCGAGAGATGTGAGGGCGGAGAATCCAAAACCCATCGGTGGTCTGCCGCACCCCAAGGTCCGCCGCGGCGGCGGAAGACACTCGTCGTCATCCCAAGGCTCTTCATGACTACTACGGTATTCATGAGTAGTCGCTTGAATAGTCGTTTTTTGTACTATTCAAAACATGAGTTCGAGGGTTGCCGTACTACTCAAGTCATGGCTTGGGTGGTCACTGTACTACTCAAATCATGACTTCGATGACCCGTGTACTAATCACAAAATGACTACTATCATGACTACTACGGATACTTTTTACGTACTGCCAGTTGAGTGTTACTCCAGCTTGCTGTCCACGTTCGCTCTTCACTTTCACTCCGCAGCCGCTCGCTATGCCACGAAAACGTAAGGCCTCCAGCATTCAGCAGACTCTCGACATAACGAAATATTCTTTGCTAAAAAAACCGCTCGAGCATGTAGGAAAGCAGATACAACTCCCAGGGTCTTTTGGACTTTGGCTTCAGGTCGCATGAGCGAGGAGGAGAGAAACAACACTTTCTTGTGCACGATCAGGGAATACTCAGCCGCGCATGCAATAGCTGGAGAAGTCGCGCCTTCGCAGGCGTTTCAAGTGCAAGAAATGGGACCAAGTGGTACTGGTAACCTCGAGCCTGGTGATTCTAGTGGAGAGATCTTTTGGATTAGATACCCAATGCCGTTTCTGGAGTACTTCTATGACACTTTTCCTTTGGATGATGAGGGAAAAGATAATGTGCCCGTCCTGGAATCGGTAGCTTCGGGCGTTGTTTCTGGTCGACACCCAAGCTTTCCTCACCTTGCATTTCCAAATGCTGAAGTTTACAAGTTTTTTTGCAGTTGTTTCGGATAAACTAGTTGAATTGGGACCGAAAGCAGGGCAGTATGCGACAGAGTTTTCGTGCACAATTGTACAGAGCGATGGAACTACTTGATGAAAATCGACATCTCGTGATGTAGCACGATACATCGAGCATATGATGGCTTGCTGAGCTCACAACACATACACCTATCGTGCCAAACACTCATCATCGGCATATCCAGACCGGAACCCAAAAATAGTAGGGTATTTTATATCATTCATGAAAGTGCGGAAGGCAGGTAGTGAGGACGACACTGTAAAATCGACATCTCGTGATGTAGCACGATACATCGAGCATATGATGGCTTGCTGAGCTCACAACACATACACCTATCGTGCCAAACACTCATCATCGGCATATCCAGACCGGAACCCAAAAATCGTAGGGTATTTTATGTCATTGTCTATTACCCAAAGTTGGGGTAACCCAACCTAAAGGGGGTTTAAGTAATGGTACCCCAACTTAGTTCCGATGGCGCTATCGAGAGCTGTAGTTACCGGATGCTATATTTTATTAGCTCAAAATGACGGCGAAAATGTCCTCCTTCGTACACGTATATGCATGGTTAGGCAAATCCATTTGATCGGTGAGAAAAATGGGTGAATATGCAAAGGGGTGCAAAACTGTGTGGTATTTTCAAGGAATTTTGGGGGTTTTTAATACCCATGCTACTTCAATGCATATTTTGAGGGTCAAGATGACCTCGAATTAAATTTTTGACACGACATTAGCGAAAAAGCAACTCGAGAACGTGCCAACATAGGTCTCCAAATTTTCACAGGCGCTTCGAGGAAGCCCCCACGTGCTTTTGAAGCTAAGTTGGGTTAACCCAACTTTACAAAAATGACAAATACCCATGCCACTTCAACGCATATTTTGAGGGTCGAGATGAGCTCGGGTCAAAATTTTGACACGACATCAAAGAAAGAGCAGCTCGAGAACTTGCCAACACAGGTCTCCAAATTTTCACAGGAGCTTCGAGGAAGCCCCCACGTGCTCTTAAGCTAAGTTGGGTTAACCCAACCTAACGTCGGGTAATAGACATCATTCGTGAAAGTGCGGAAGGCGGGTAGTGAGGATGACACCGTAAAATCGACATCTCGTGATGTAGCACGATACATCGAGCATATGATGGCTTGCGGAGCTCACAACACATACACCTATCGTGCCAAACACTCATCATCGGCATATCCAGACCGGAACCCAAAAATCGTAGGGTATTTTATGTCATTCGTGAAAGTGCGGAAGGCAGGTAGTGAGGATGACACCGTAAAATCGACATCTCGTGATGTAGCACGATACATCGAGCATATGATGGCTTGCTGAGCTCACAACACATACACCTATCGTGCCAAACACTCATCATCTCCGGCTAGAGCGTAGAGCGCTAGAGCCATGTAGGGCCCAGCACCGTGCTCGAGCCTCAAGGTGGGCATAAGCAAATTTCAAGGGGGGATCTAGTGTTTTAGTCATGAATACGTGAATAAATCGTGAGTTGGCCGCATGTGGTACTATTCAAGTTATGAGTTCACCGCCCGCCGTACTACTCAGGTCATGAGTCAGGGAAGCGCGGTACCTACTCAAGTCATGAGTACGACCGAGAGAACACTATTCAAGTGTAGTCATAGTAGTCATGAAGAGCCCTGCGTCATCCTCGGAGTCGTCTGTCGCCACTGATACCGAGTCCACGGGCGCAACGGCCACCATGTTGTGCATTGCGAGGGTCGGCTCCGGCCCCGTGAGGTCCAAGTTGACCGCGAACTTGTCCATGAAGGACATGTGCGGCTCGTGCGCGTGCAACGCGCTGACGGGGTACATCTCCTCGTCGGACACCACCGACTGCGGAGCGGAGGGCGGCGCTGGCGGCGGTGGTACGACCGGAGCGTCGTCATGGACCTTCGCATGGACCTTGAAGCTGTTGATGTTCGTAGCACCACCAGCTGCGCAAACCCCGAAGCGGGTGTCAGCGGGCTGGCGGCACCTTAGATACTCGTCGATGGTGTCGGGCACCCGCTCCTCGGCGACAGCGAAGGAGAAGGCGGAGACGGTGTCGTAGATCTCCGGTTTGCCGTCTGCAATGTAGCAGACGGCGTCGAAACGAGCGGCGTCGTTGTCGTCCATGGCGTTCTGGAACAGCGTGGCGAAGACGTCGTTCTCGCCGCCCGCAATGCTGAAGCCGTGTGCGCCAACATGTCCGCGTGGTCCGCCGTTCGGGCAGTCCCGATGCCAATGCTTCTCCGCCGTAGCGGAGCATGTCGGGTGCCGGCACAAAGGAACGAACGTACCGGTGGGCTTGTGGAAAGCCACCTTCCCCGAAGACTTCCCACGGAAGGTCTGCGGGAAGTTGCCGTGCTCGGGAAGGGGCTTCGCCGCGAAGCGGACGCCGTCACCATGTCCACCGCGTCCGATGGCGTTCTTCTTGTTGTTGCGGGGCGTGAAGCCCTTCGTGTCGTCGATGCGGGTGTGAAGGGCCTTGATCTCTTTCTTCATGTCGAAGAGCTGGTCGCGGAGCTCGCTGAAGATGGCCTTGAAATCCTCGTCGTCGCTCTGCCCAGTCAGAGTGAGGGCGGAGAACGTGCGTGTAGCAGGCGGGACGAGCGAATCCGTCCCGTTTTGTGCGTAGCACTCACGGGTCCACTGCTGAATGGTGGCAAGGGATTCCGCCGCACGTTGGTCGTGCAACAGAAGCCGGTTGACGACCGGGGCGTAGAAACCCGGGTCGAGGGACTTGATGAACAAGGACTTGACCTCCATGTCGTCGAGAGTGCTCTTCCGGGTCGAGCGGACCGGCAGAGAGCGGCGTTGAAGGCGGCGATAGCCCGCGACGGGTCGAACTGGTTGATCTTGATGGCCAGAAGGTCTGCGGTGCCCTGAAAGGGTCCGCCGGAATCCAGAAGCATCCTGGCGATCTCCAGTAACACCCGCTTACCATCAAACGGGTGTATCTCCGCCGAAGACTCCATCCAGTCTGCCGCGGGCGACACCGGAGCGACGATGAATTCCAGTGTCGAAAATAGAAGCTTGTTCGCCTCGGCACGAACAGGCAGCGTGGCATCCTCCAGGTCGAACAGAGAGGAAAACGCGGACTCCTCAGTGACGAAAATGTCCCGTAATGCCAGCACCAGACGGGCGAAAACAGAGCTGACGTTCGATTCCGTACCATCAAAACGCCCATGTTTGTCGTCGTACACCTTCTTGATGACGAGCTTGGCGGCACGCTCGTCGAAGGATTCCTTCGCCAGACGTTTGACCGCGTCGAGGAACAGTGCCCCTGCCGATTGGGCAGCCGGTGCAGCCGCAACGGAAAAATAATTAATATAGAATAAGTTTTCTTAATCTTAGAATAACCCGTTTTCATCGTTAATTTAGAATAAGTTTTCTTGATGTCATCCGGCTATGACCGGTGGTCCTTTTCACGACTCGTGTTCAAATAATGTGCACACAGGTCAAACGCTCTCGTTCCCGCTGGTGCCATCATGAGGAAGCCTCCAAAAAGCTTTAAGAAGGTTTGTCTCGCTTGTGATAGTGGTGGGCGCCGTCGTAATAGACACTCACGGCGTGTCCTGCTTGAAAAAAAGGCCCCTGTACTTCTTACTGCCAAGATACATATATTTGAGTTACTTGAAGCTCAAGGCTTCAAGTTACTTTTGCGCGAAACGCGCAATCTATTTCTAAGGCAGATGTTTTGGGTTTGGGTTCGAACGTGACACCCAAACCCAAAGATGCCAAACAGCCGAGGGCTTCCCGTGCGTCCTAGAGCACGAAACTTGGCACACATACTGCCAAGATACATATCTTTCAGTAAGTTGAAGCTCAAGGCTTCAAGTTACTTACTTTTTTTCAAGCAGAACACGCCGTGAGTGTCTATTGTGGCAAAGATGGCAAATAATAAAAGTCATTATGCGTAAAGAGTTGTTATTCACGGCCGTGACTTTTAGATTCACGGCCGTGAATCTTTCGGAATGGAACCAAAAACCGTTCGATTTTAATCGAACGGTTTTTGGTTCCATTCGGACATATGGACATCACGGCAAGACAACTCATCAGTGTAATATTTCGCATGGCATGGGGATAGCTCAACAGGTACAGGTACAACGTCATGGATGCATGCACCGGTCATAGCCGGATGACATAAAGAAAACTTATTCTAAATTAACGATAAAATGGGGTATTCTAAACTTATGAAAAAATATTCTAAATTAAATAGCCTACCGAACTCGCAACCGTAGGTGTGTCCGGTGTGGTTGCATGCCTGGCCGCGGCATCGTCGAAAATGGTAACTAGGGAGCGGCGTGCGGCCGCACTGCTGGAATTCGGCGTTCAGTTCTGAATGCGTAATCGACTGTTCCCCGTTCCCCCCCGTTGCGGAGCGCTCGTGTAACAAAGACGACACGTCACGATCCCCGTTCATGCATCGCCTGAGAGCGTGCTCATAACGATGGTGATGATCCGCGATCCGCGTTCTCGTTTCGCTTTGGATCGTAAACCGTCATCGGAAATCCCGAACGCACTGCACCGTTTCTTCGCGTTCCAGTAATCGATGACATCAGAAATGTCAATGACATCAGATGTCAGCAGAAATGTCACTGGCGCGCCATGGCGCATGGACACAGTATCGTGAGCTCTTGACTTCCCATTTAGTCTTACGTGCGTCTCCGAAGTTTGAAAGCACGGAGCCGAAAACCACACTGCAAACTCTGATTAGATCAGCCTAAATAATTTGATTGTATTGTGTTGCTAGTATAAAATAGTTTCTGATATTTTCGCGTACCGTATATTTTCCGCAGGTGGTTGGTCATTGCGTGGTCGCCGCAAGCAAGATGCGTTTGGTGTTT
This sequence comes from Cymbomonas tetramitiformis, assembly GCA_001247695.2. Taxonomy (NCBI): domain Eukaryota; kingdom Viridiplantae; phylum Chlorophyta; class Pyramimonadophyceae; order Pyramimonadales; family Pyramimonadaceae; genus Cymbomonas; species Cymbomonas tetramitiformis. The sequence goes on along the minus strand of LGRX02011843.1, from coordinate 53,435 downwards.
ACGTAACCCACACACCCACGCACTTTGTCGCTTGCCCAAAACTATGATTTACCCCATAATTTTCGAACGAAATTTTGAGAGTAGATCCTGCCTGCGCACCTATTTTCCTTTCGTAATTCACTTACAGTGTTCGCAATTTGAAGTCCATGAGCACGTTTGAAAATGGTCCATGGCCGTTGGTCACCCACGGAATGAGCGGACACCATTCCCGCCAGGTGCGCTCACAACCTTTTAGCATGATCGGAAAGGTGCATCTACCTGCGCACCTTGATTCATTGTGATATCCTGAAGGGCAGGTGAGTTGGTATAGGGACGCTCGACATTTGATGTGGGGCTAGGAGCTCCCACGTTACGTGATGTTTAAGTGATTTTTAAGTACTTGTTTTGTGTGCGTTCTCTGCCTTTAGGCTAGCTAGTTCGAAAAATGCGCTTTCGAATTGAATTCTTCGATAGAATTTTACAGGTGTGTGTGCCTGTTTGCATGTTTTTACTGGATTGTGAAAAACTGGGCCTTTTTAGCTTCTTAAAAGGCCCAGCCTAGGTTCCAGTGTCGCAACTCAAAATTGCATAACAACCGCCCCATGGCTCTTGGCGAGGAGGCGGGATATAAATATCCGACGCGCCGATCCCAGTTACCACCCCAATTGCTTTTGGGCTCTGGTGGTGTGGAAACACTGGGAATCTAAGGTATGTGTCCATGCTTTCCGTAGCATGTCTTTTGCAGTCATTGCGACTGTTGTGCTAATTGCCGCCTGGTGGTACCGCCGGGTACAGGAATGTCAAGACTGCCAAGCGTGGGGTGTCATCTCGCAGCAAAGTAACATTCAAAATAACCCAGAGGTGGTACGTATCTCGACGAATAGTGTGGCACTACCTTTGGCGCTCTTTTGCTCGCAAGTGTGGTGGCATCATCCTCAGAGCACTGTTTCCTTTGAACTTTGCAACTTGTAGCGCGATTTGCACTTGCATAAGTAGTATAGTGATATAGGTGCTTGTAGCTTTTAAGGTCCGACGATGCGAACTTTGTTTTAGATAGACAGATCGCTCAAATGAGGCTGGGAGTGCGTTAGCCTTCGGCACGCCCTGGGGTGAAACCTAACCCAGCCAATTTAAGGTACGCTCTTGTCCTTGTTTGAGTTTTTTATTGCATCGCACTTGGTTTAGTCTTTCTTTTAATTAAGAGAGTCGGGTGTGTGTCGGGATAGTGACGGCAGGGGGCTTTTCACTCGTTCAACGAATCGATGAGGGATAGCCCTCACAGTTAAACAGGTATATGCCTCGTGACAAGTTGCTCGAATAGTATGCAATTATGATTTTGCTAGACTACTTTGCACTTGAATAAACTTGCTCTCAATTGTCCTGTCGGCACAATTTGCTAGTTAGTATTTCTTCTTTTTCTTGCACAGTCACACGATTTTAGATGTTAATAAGAATCGTGTAATCCTTTGTGCCTGAAACAGCTCGCTGTGGAACCATCGCGATTGAACTGCTGGGTAATAGTTAGGCGAACTGGGCCGGATTCCCTTTCTAGGTTGTGCTAAACCCCACCCCCCCCCTAGGTTTAAACCTAGGTTTAAACCTAAAATGACCCCCTCGGGTTTAAACCGGTTACGAGTTTTACACTGTTAAGCCTAGTCTCACACTGTTAAGCCTAGTCTCACACTGTTAAGCCTATTCGCACACTGTTAAGCAGGTCAGAGGGAAAATTGCCCCTTGCAAGAAGAAACGTGGTGTCCAGAAGCGCCCGCGATATGAGCTAAGATTTTTTGAGGCTGCGCTGAGAACGTGTGCTCACAAAACAAACATTCAACGGTATCCTTCGGGAGTCCTGGAGTGCCGGGATCACGCAGACATGACACACTTTCTTGGTTTACCGCTTTAGCACACACCACCATAAGAACTTGTCCCCGTCGCGCGAGTCTGTAAAAGCTGACTCAATACTTTGGGACGCTGAAATATTCAGGGGTAGACGCCATATTGAAATCACGCACGCAGTTTGCTCTCTCAACCGTGCACCCGTGTACCAGTGCTCTCTCCTCATATCTCATTGAGTGTAAAACCGTAAGATTAAACGTATCAAGTGATCACTCCGTTTATATCTCCTCACATTCATTCGGCCAGGCAACATCGTCGCGTCGCTAGATCGCGGGTCGCGTAGAGTCGTAGACACGATCGTGTCACAAGCCTATGGCAAAGGCTACATACAGTGGGGGGAAATTCCGGGGGTTTAAACCTAGGTTTAAACCTAAAATGACCCCCTCGGGTTTAAACCGGTTAACGGTTTAAGCACAACCTAGTTCCCTTTAGGTAAAATCCTACCCCACTTAGAGTGGTGGTTTATTTTCTTTTTATCATACTGTTTTGTTTTAATGTATAGACTTATTTTAGAATTATTTTAAGAGAATTATTTTATTTAGCATAGGTATCAAAATATTACACCTCCTTTGTGGCGTTGCAAAAACGAACTCCCTTGGCCACACATTGGTGACTGCGCCATTGAAGGAACCATTGTGGTCACGCTTTCTACTCTTGTAGAAGAAGGCGCCTGCACCCTTGGTCTGTGGGTTTGTTTGGAGCGCCCTTGATCCGCGAGCAACAAGGTATTGGCCTTGTTGTAATGTATGGCATCTTGGGTTTGAGTAGGTCTGACACTCTTGTGTCTGTGACCACTTGTCTCCCGTCGCGCCACAAAGAGGTGTAATATTTCGTTGCAAAAATAATTTTCCACATATGTGCTCCCGTGTTTTAGATCTTTTAGGATATGTGTGATTACTATGAAAGTATGGTATGGTATCGCGCACTTTCTGGTCTTACATAAGATCAAGATAAGCATGTTATTTTTCACTATGTTCTTTGAGGTTTTGGAACCAAGCTATTCTCACACTGCATGGGGTGTTGGGTATGGTAAGGCGGAAACTTCAAAGGAGCGGGAATGTGAAGAACGAACGTGCATTAAGGTAATTGTATTCACTCTCATAACCTCACAACCCACACTACAGACCACTCACTAAAAATTCATTACTCACTCTATTACGCATTCACTCAACTCAACTCAGCTCAGTTATCTTAGCTCAACACTTAGCGCCAAACTCAGCGCCAACGCGTTTGAGTTGAGAGCTTAGCTTTTGAGCTCATATCAGCTAAGCGTGTCAGTTTTGCTCACGTCAGCGTGTCACCTAAGCTCATCTCAGCTCAACTCAACTCAACTCAGCTAAGCTTTGCTCAGTTTGCATTACTGCGTTTAATATAGCATAGGCTGGAATATGTGTGTATATGTGTGTGCCTGTTGTGGTATTCCTATGCTAGGATATGCGTGTACCTCTCTGTGCGTGTGCTATGCCTGTGGTAGGATATATGTGTATCTCTATACCACTGTCATGCCTGTGATAGGATATGTGTGTATCTTTGTGCTAGTGTTATGCTTGTGCTAGGATAGGTGTGTATCTCTGTGCTACTGTTATGCCTGTGCTAGGATAGGTGTGTATCTCTGTGTGCGTGTGTTATGCCTTTGCTTGGATATGTGAGTATCTTTGTGTGCGTGTGCTATGCCTGTGGTAGGATATATGTGTATCTTTGTGCGCTAGTGGTATGCCTGTGTTAGGATATGTGTGTACCTCTTTGCGTGTGCTATGGTTGTGCTATGATATGTGTGTATTTGTGTTCGTGTGCTCTGCCTGTGCTGGGATACATGTGTATATCTGTGTATGCGTGTTGTGCTATGCCTGTGCTAGGATATGTGTGTATCTCCTCTGCCTGTGCGCGTGCTATGCGTATGCCAAGATATGCTAGAATATGTCTGTGCGTGTGTTATGCATAACACACGCATAGAGAGACGCACACATATTTTGGCATACGCATAGCACACGCACAGAGATACACACATATCCTGGCATAGGCATAACATAACAGCAGGCACACACATATTCTAGCATAGGCCTCTTTTGCCTATGCTAGGATATGTGTGTATCTGTAGGCCTCTTATGCCTACAGAGATACACGCGTATCCTAGCATAGGAATAACACAACAGGCACACACATATACACACATATTCCAGCCTATGCTATATTATCCCGTACCTGTAACTGTGTGTCAGCTCAACTCGGTTTGTCAGCTCCGCTTAGTTTAGCTTGTTAGCTTATATCAGCTCAGCGTGTCAGCTTTGCTCCTGTCAGCGTGTCAACTAAGCTCAACTTAGCTCAACTTAGCTCAACTTAGCTCAACTCGACTAAGCTCTGCTCAACTCGACTCAGCTTTGCCCAACTTTGCTGTTTGCTTTGCTTTGCTTCTCAGTTGAGCTCAGCATGTCAGCTTATGTGTGTTGAGCTTTACCACGATTCGTTCCTCAGGATGGCCACTCAAAACATGGACGTGCGCTACTCGGAGACCAACAAGCAAGCATCACCTTCCCAAAAAGAAAAAAATGCGGATAATAAGACAAAAAAAATCAGCACGAGCAATAGAAGAAAAGGGAAAGAAAACTCTAGAAGCCAGATGGCCAGTGGCCCAAGCTTGAAAGACTAGGCCGTCGAGTATGAAATAAATGAGAACTCGTGCACGAAGTCACAAGCTGTGGTAAGTACTTATTTACCCTTTGTTGTTTTTTGCGCATAAGTTCTTTTCAACTGCTACTCACTGTGGCACTATCGCATGTGCAGACAGAGGTGCCAAACACCTTCAGCAAGGAGTATTCAAGAATGTTTACCCAAGTTAAAAGATGGAATACGACACAATCGCGTGTGAAGCTTGCGCAACCAACCAAGTGGCTTGCAACTTTGACAAAAATACCCCAACACCAAAACGCTATAGGAGTGGGAAGTATAGATGAGAAAGAAGAAGAGTATAATAGCCAGTGATACCATCTTAGTGGAGACCGTATGAACATATGCAAATGAAGTAGCTTGTGTACTCAAAGGTGTATCTATTTATGTGGATTTGTTGATTTTTTTTCTTTTTGAATTTGCCTCCTGCTTTCTAGCCTTGTGAAAGTCTACCTTTTTTTTTAATGTGCGGTTCATGGTACTTGCCTTGAATGCTTGAACCGACCCTTGGACTTATCATGAGTGTCCCCCCATCGATTCAGGATCGTTCCAGTACTTGGAGCGTTCCAGGATCGTTCCTGTACCTGGAGCGTTCCAAGATCGTTCCCGTACCTGGAGCGTTCCAGGATCGTTCCCGTACCTGGAGCGTTCCAGGATCGTTCCCGTACCCGGGGCGTTCCAGGATCGATCCCGTAAGAAACTTCCCTCCCGGGATCGATCCCGTTCCGGATCACGAAAAGAACGATCCCGGATCGCCTCGCCATTTTCCAGATGCAGTGTGTGATCTTGTAGAGGTACCCATGATGAAATGACTGCAGAGACAGGGTGAGGTGGATAGTGCGAGGCGAGGCTAACAGTGTGGGCGACGGCTTGCGAGTTGCGGCGGGTCGTCGAGGATAAATCGGGGAAATAGCAAATTTCACGCGGTCGTGTGGGACGAAAGGACGTGATCCATGTCGGACGGTGTACTAGCGACCAGAAACAACAAAATCCAGCCCAACGATACTGCACGGAAAATAAGCTGCCGTACGCGCTACCCAATCGTGTCCAATCAACCGCGCGTCCGTAACTGAGCCATACCGCCCGTACCGAAAACCTCTAACCCGAAAATTTGCGGTTTTTATGATATTGTCATACTTAAAATTAAAATTTTGCGCCTGCCGCGGGCAATTTTAAAATTTGGCCGAGATGGCCGAAACTTGGCCGATGGAAATTTTGAGTGTTGGCCGTACGACATAAAAGTTTGATATGTTCCCCGATTCCGCCTGGTGGCGCCTGGGCGGCGGGGGATATGCTGATCGCGTGTCACGTTCCCCCAAACCTGAAACCATGGTTTCGCGAAACCGCGGTTTGTAAAAACCATGGTTTCGCGGAACTGATAGAGAGACAAATATATATGATATGATATCTCTCTCTCTCTCTCTCTCTCTCTCTACTATATAAGTGTCCACTACCCGGTTGTACATGGGGATGTACCTAAGAGGCTTAGGTACATAGGGATGTACCTAAGCTAAAGCAGCGGTTTCGATGCCATTAACGATCGATATGTCGGCTTGAACCTAATCTACGACGAGAAGACTCCATAGGGAACATTTTAATATGTCACACACGCCACCCACATGACTGATATATATCGAGTTATGCATTCAAAATCACTCAAAAGCGAGTTTTGAAAAGAAAAAAAACATTTCAAACCGTTCTGTTTTTTTACCGCCGACACCCTCGCGCAAGGTTTTCAGAAACTAGGCCCAACCATGGGCCCAACCATCTGTAATTAAACACCCGCAGGTGTTTTTTAAAATACCATATCCCCCGTAATTATAGCTTGCTGTTTAATTAAAGCGAACTGACGCAGCACGGGGTTTTGTAATCGATAAACAGATAGGCCTCGAGTGAGTTCTGGAGCTCTATATATGGCGAAGGCGACGTGTCGCAGGGAGGCGCGCGGTAGGCTCCTCGAAGGCTGTGAGGTAAAAGTCCACGCTGTTGCTTTCAACTCGAAATGGAAACACGAGTCTGAAAGGGTGAAGTCTGGCGTTGCTGAATACTTCAACGGAGTGATACAAAAATATCACTACAACATACAACAGTCAGTACATGAGTATGAGTACAACAGCAGTCAGTATATTTTTTGTATCCGACCGGTGATCAAACAAATTCGTTATATTAGCTTTAAGTGGCAACCCAAGTGATAGTAGTTGGTTCATAGGGATATCTACAACATCATAAAGTTTCCTACATCGAAAGTCTTCGTTTACCTACCCTGTAGGTGCTTTAAAGTTGATGTACCTAAGGGATGTACCTAAAATTTCGAGTTTTCAAAAATGGCAAAAATCTGAAAATTGCCCACGCGCGGCCTACCACATATACACCGTAAGGTGACAAATGCCATATACCATATAGTTTATACCCTCAAGGGACGTCTTTAGACTAACATATATCGGCCACAAACTCACCGATGATGATTTCGATGGTTTGAGGCATGAAAATGCCCAAGGGGTGTTAGGTACATCGGATGTACCTAAGGCCGGGTAGTAGACATAAGCGAAACACAGGTGTGAACACTGTAACTGGGAAGTCTAAAATCAGATAGACAAAATAACTCCCGTTGTTTTGGGGATCGGAGCCGGGAAGCATGTGACATGTGGCACTGCAGGTGACAGTCGGGCGAGGGGTGAAAATGAGGTACACCCCTCCCCACCCTTAGGGGTGGAAAAGTTGGTCTCCGCATGACACCACCTCACCCCGAAGGCGGGAGGTGAACTGCAGGACCTGCCGGTACTCCCGGACAGGCGGCTAAGAAATGTAATGCTTTCAGCTCAAAGGGGCCATACCAGCCCAGCTAGACGCAATTCCATGCTTTGGGCGCCAGCTGAAAGTTGCATCGAAGTCTCGATCCTAATCTAATTATAGGGTTTCCGGCGGTTGTTCAATCGGAACGGCACCCGGAACACATGGAGCTGGCGGAATGTAGATTGGCGACTCCCGAAAAGCCGGCCAATCCTCATCCTCGTCGTAGACATCAGCGAAGACTGGGGGCGGCTCATCATGCCGTTCAGGGGCAACCTCATCCCGCACCAGACCGCCGTGATCGAGCGAGGTCGGTGGGCGGAGGAGCATACTCGAGGACAGGGAGGAGCCGCACCGAGTGGAATGCCGCCGCAGAAGCACCTGCCTGTGGCTCAGGCGGCGGCACGGTCTGCAGAGCGGCGGCGGCGGCAGGTGGCGATGTGCGCAATGGCGACCGTGTCGTGGCAGGCTGCGACAACTCCAACAAATGCGTGTTGATGTTGGCGAAAGACTCCAGGCAGGCGCAGGGGCAGGCACCACGGGTGTCGGGATGGGCGTCAGTAACCGCCCACATGCGGACACATGTGACACAAGGGAAGCCTTTCCCCACCCACCTCTTGTAGAGGGAGGATGTGGTCTCCGCCACCCAATTGCCCTCCAATGGCGTGGAGGGCTGGTGTTGGGGGCGGAGAACCATGGCGGTGCCAGGCGGCTCATGGCGGGCAGGGTGGCTCCTGGGCCGATACCCGCTGCCAACCTGTGAATTCGATGTGGGGGAGGGAGAGAGTGTGGTAACAGGGCCCTCATCCCTAAAAGTCAATCGGACGCGGAGGGCGAGGCTGTCAAAAGTAAAGTGTTGCCCCCCCCTGAGCTCACGCACCACCAGATACAGGGGGGGCACGTGTGGGAAATGCTTGGCGGACTCGGAGAGGACGTGCCACAGGTCCGCTACTCGGTCCTTGTCGGAGTAGTCAGGCCGCAGCTACTTTTGATGTCGCTCACAAAGTCGTCGAACCAGAGTCAGTTGAGGGGCGGGGTCCTTGGTCTTGTCGATTCCCGTAGCCCTCATCTTAGTCCAGAAACGCATGTCATCGGCTCCGGGGATGCCCTCGACCTCGTAGCGAAGGCGCTGAAGAGCGTAACGCCCATCAGCGGGATGAAGACGAGCGCACTCGTGATAAAGATAGAGCGCATTACCACGAAGAGCATGGGGTAGAATGCAGAAAAGAAGCTCGTTGATGGTGACGTGGTAGAACTCGTGATCGTGGTCTAGGTCCAGAAGCTTGGAGGCTTCGGAATAAGAGATGGGGAACAAGACGTGGGTGAGACCAGATAGGAACGTGGTGAAGTCTGTGTCGGCGTCGTCGTTGTCAAAGGTGTAGCCAATGTTGGGCTTGAACCCAGCAACACGAAGAAAATTAACCAAGTCGCTACCATACTGAAACGCGTAGGCGAGCTGGTCGATGTACTCCTCTTCACGCCCTTCCTCCTCAGGCGTGGTAACTACCGGAATATCCTAGTTCACTAGATATCAGAGGTCCCGAACTGTGTGTGGATAAACTCTCCCAAGATAAATAAACCCTAAGCTAGATATACCCGGAATGGTCTCGGACGGTTTCGGAGTCTAGCCTACCTGTGACACAGCGTGTGTCACAGCACGAACCTATAGATCAGTCAGCAGTCCAGTGTTGGCCTAGGAGTCTGTCATAGGGGCCTGCACCGGGACTCCCGGTCAGGGCTGCCTATACAGATTTCAGCACACCACCCCAGCACTGTGGGTGGTGACTGTCTAGGAGAGTCAGATAATGTAACGGATAAGTCAGGGCAGGAGCCAGGTTGACAGACCTAACTGCTAATCCAACTGTGCAATTCTGAAACACAAATTGGAAACCCCCTCGCTAGCACAGGTGCAGAAACCTACGGGCATTGTGCACCCGCTAAACAACTGAAAAGCACCGAGCCAGCAAGCCAGAAGATAACTTGTAGATGTCAAAATCAAAACCATAAACCAGAAAAATTGTTGAAGTCACCGGAGTTCCGCACACCACCATGTTGGTGTGCATCCAGAGTGAACAAGAAGTCAATCGACAGCACCAAAGTAGTTAGCGGTGGCCTCACTCAAGTCCGATCCGAAGGGAGGATTCGCGAAAGGACCGCTCTCACGTAGAGCCATACCGTAAAAGAAGGCCATGTCGAAACTCAAATCTGCCTGAGCAAGGTCCTGAAAGAGGTCAGGGGGCTCAGGCGGCTCAAGCGGTGGCACATTGTCAGCCAACAAGAAACCCTGAGCCGGGTTAACTGAATCAACAAAATCATTCGTAAAGTAAAATGACGGAGTTTCCCAATCGAGATCACCACCAGGCGAAGGCATCTCCGTAGCCGATGCAGAAGCTGACACAGCAGAAGCCGTGGAAGCCGAAACAGCCACACCTGCAAAAGAAATGCAGAATAGGGAAAGCACCGCGAGAGCCCCGATCGCCGGCTTGCCAAAGCCGAGAGGTGGCACACCGCACCCGACAATACCGGCCGGAGCCCGCGGCTTCACAGCGAAAGTGCCGTCTGCGAAGTCCTCGTAGTCATCCGTGTCGTAACCTGTCAGGTCAGACGGGTGGACGGCGGCGTGATTAACCGTCTGCACGAAGCCTCCGAACTCACCGCACGTCGCCTCCGTGGTGGTCACCCGCGCCGATTGAGTTGGCGCGGGCCCCACATCCTCCACCTGCGAGACAGGCATAGCAGGGGCCGGCACGGCGGACGCCGATGCCGCCGCACCACCTGCCGGAACCTGCCCCTCCGGTGCGATCCCCGCCGCAGCGGCAGGGCCACACACCAGAGCCGACGCATGCCCCTCCGCCCCGCTCCCAGGAATGAAAGATGCAATGTCGAAGTGCTCCCTCTGAAGGGTACGCACTGAAGCCAGGAACGTAGCCCCTGATGAATTGGCAGCCGGCTGTGCTGCCGGCGGCGTTGGTGGAGTGTTCGCGTGTCTCGCAGCCTCTGAATAAAAAATTGTGGATAATGCGCGTCGGCGATTCGCCATGCTAGCGATGGCTCGAGTGGAGGCAACCATGATGAAAAGGACTGAAGGGGCGGAGTGAGGCAAGGAAACTTGAGAGATGCGGTAGTCGTGGGCGGCCAAGAAACGTGCGGGTCGCCGATACAGCAGCCGTGAGAGATCAAACAATTCCGGAAAGTCGTGTGGCCAATACAGAACGGTATGGGATCCAACCAGAAAACGTAAACCAGACCAACGTTAAATTCCGTAAGAAAAATTGTCCCAAAGCGCCGCGGCGTGCCGTAAATCAACCCATGGATTTTAGGCCATACCCGTGACTGCCGGCACTCTCACGCGCGGAGCGCCTCACTCCATCCCAGGCGTCCGAGCTTAACCACTCATAGTGGCAATCTCGCAGTGGCTAAATAAAGCGCAAGTGGGGCCAAACCTGTTAGATATATAGGTCTGCTGAAAATATCTAAATACTTGATATAAACCCTGAGTTGAGGGTTTCGTCGGAATCAGAACGATAAGATCTCTTGAATAAAACGGAGGTAAAAATAAATACCTAACGGTTTTTTCACGTCTACTGGTGACGGTCACTCAGCCTACTATAGGAAGAGACATGTGCCAGTTTCGGGTGTCACAGTGTCAAATCCAGCAATTGTCTCACGTAACGAGACACGTCGGCAGACAGGCTGTCGCGGACGTGTACACAATATTCCTTTCCCAAACCATGGGTTTGTTAGAGAAAACCATGAAAACCGGAAAATGGTTTCGCGGAACCATGGTTCCGCGAAACCATGGTTCGGAGGCATGGTTTTGGGTACACGATCAAAAACAATGCACAGGAGCGTGGGATCGAACGATCTACCCATCGTGCCCGTGAACGCAGTGATGACAGTTGGGCTGAAACCATGGTTTGCAAAGTAGCCACTAAACCATGAACTTCTCGTTAGTTCAGGAGGCACTGTACTCAGTGGGCACGAGTACGCTTACTCTATGGTAAAACATACCGAAATCTAGTCGCGACACGCGCACTACCGTACCGCTACCGTATACACACTATCATTACGTAATACAGCACGTAATAAATTCATATAGTTCTACAAACCTAAAAGTTTGTGGCACATATAACAATAAAGTCCTCTCACTAATAAAATCACTATATAAAAGTCACCCACAATAAGAATATAAACGATAAAAACAGAAAACTTAGCCCCTGGATTGGCTTATCTTATGGCGTGTGAGCCAAGACACCCATCCCCCGGGGTGTTTTATCTTACGAAAGTTTGGAGTCCAACCCCAACCCCAAATAATTAGAATACCCCCTGTATTTCTTAGCTTACACGGTTTCTAGGATACGGCCGCCCCCCTTGTATATGACGGGTGGTGTTGCGGGGGTGTACTCGAACGCCTTACCTCCTGGATGTAGGTTTCACGCGTCCGTCACCACTGCGCTACGTTCGGGTTGTGATGCATGCTCACTTTCAGCGTGTTATTGCTGATCGCAGTTCAATACGTGCTGTCAACATGTTGCGGATGTATTGAATTATTTCAATACATTTATCACATTTTTAATATATGTTCAATGTATAATTGTATATCCAATATATATACAACGCTGCATTGAACATCTGTAGAGTCGTAGGGGTGCAGTGCATGACCGACCGACCGAGCGGGTTTAGGTTTTAAGCTATCTCTCACTAATCATTAGCAGACTTTTGCACTCTCCGAATATAAAGTGAACAGTACATTGCTTTCTGGCTCGCTAGGATATATCAGTTAGTTATATCCCTCTATATGCATCCGATGCGGGTATAGACACGGACCGCGATTGCACGACGCAGCATATATGACAATGCATGGCCTGTGAGGTAGTCACCAAACCGAGGTAGAGGTGGCACTGATGATATATAGTGTGACTAGTCTACTTGAGCTGCTTGAGCCCTTTAGAATCCCTACCCAGTGAACGTCTAAGTTATTATTTATTGAAATCGACGTTTTCATCGCCTTATGGGAGCAAACATATGTGGACCAACTCGCACACTGTCACACATTCTATGGAACCGTGACAGGCCCACATTGGTTCGGGCGGTCTTGTGTCATGTCCGCTTTTCCTGCTTGCTCTCGCGCGAATTCGTGAGCAAGATATGGGCATGGTTGGCAGAGTATATCGACGGAGGCGGCAGGGCATCCTGTATCGGCCAAGCGTGGTTCGTTGACCACAACATAAATTTTCCGCAGAAACAGCGGCACATATCGCCGACTTCCTGCGCTTATATATATTCTTATATTTATAAATGATGCACACTAATGCGAACTTACTAGCGCAACAATCGTCTACAACGCACCTGACCGATAAATATGGCGTATATATGGAGATTTTTCATAGCTGATCGAGTTGTATACCCAGATACATGATATGACCACTTCCACAACTCAGATAGGTGCTGTCAATGCTTAGGGTTATAATAGTAAGTTTCCACCTTTTGCATATAGCATGTGGCTTTCGGGCGGCGAGGTCGATGCTGGTTAATACCCTGCATTGTCGTCGGTGAAAGGGGGCGCCCCAAAATCGTGCGTGATAAGGTAGCTCATATTCTTTTAGATGTCCGTATCCGCGCGCACGTCTTGTCATACAGTAGGTATATGTATATGTACGTTTGTTTGACAAGTGCGCACGGTTTGAAAAGCAATACGCTATCGGTATTCAAAGCCACTTTCTCAACATGGTGTCATTTATTTGTGTGTAAGCGAACTGGTAGAGTCCTAAGTTCTACCCAGGATTATAAGTGATAATTGTAAGCAAAACGAACTTCGCAAAGCTATAGCGTATATCATATCGATAAGACGAACGCGTGATATACATCATACTGATACGATATTGCGTATCATATACGGTATTCGTCATTGCACCAGTGAAGGGATCACTTGCATACTATCCGGATACGCCTCAATGTACATCATCACCATGTGCTGGCACACGACGACGTTCTTTACGCAAGTGCGAGTGTGTTTACATTTATCTCAGTACGGATATGATACGATAAATATACTGTGCCGTAAGTGTTCGATATCTAACCGGCACTATAAAACATTTTGTATATTTTCACTGCTGTCGTGAATTGCCAATGTAGCCTTGTATGCCCCGTTCGCGCCGGGAGAAGCGTCGCTTATTAAGTCGCGGTCCGTGTCTATCGGATGCCTCTGAGTTTGGCACACGCGGCAAGTGCGGTTTGGTAAGCCAGGGTTGATTTTTGATATTTCTAATTATGAAAACTCGAAATAATTTCAGCCAGTTTTCATCGAAATTGAAGGGGAAATGCTGTGGGGCGGGTCAATACAGGGGGGTTATCAATGCCTATCGACTGCCCACTACATGTCCCCCCGATTTTGATTATTTCAAATGCGACTTGGGAGCAACTTCCGGATCTTGGAAAAATGCCATTCGGCCACCTCAGCATACCAAATAGGCATTGATACTTGACGCGCGGTCCGTCGGCACGGAACTGCTGCACGACTCGACCCCCCCTGTGAAATTTGACCTTGTAGTCGTCTTTTGTATATACCCCCCTCCATATTTCAATATCATGGCAGTCGCATATAGCTAAGATCCATATGTGTAGGTGGGGCTGCATTTTTGAAATGCTTGCTTGAAATCAACGAAAAGTGCGACATAATCCATGAAGCAAGACTAAGAATGATAGCAGTTTTCTTGACAACTAGCCCGATCGATCATAGCTACCCACGTAAACTTCCGTCCTGACTATGGCCAGCTCTGTGCCTGGAGGACGACGGCTAGCTATCCGGAAATCTAAAGTTAGTTTTATGGCGATATGTCTTATGCTACATGCATGCTAATACACTCATCAACTAAAAACTAAGGATCGAGCATATTGCTGCAAATGTGCACAGTGTCGCTGAAGCTAAGTGCATGCAGGTGGCTCGACAGGTGTGCACGGCAAAGGGGCGGGCAGTACGGTTCAGTTGGCGCCGTACAACAAATGAATAGAAGAAGACACTTTGTGATATAAGGCATGGGATCTGCACGGTGTATCTGAGCATATTATAACAATGCCTGATAAATTGTCATCTATAATCTCACAGTCCACAGTCCAACTCCTGACCAGTATTTTAGGTTACTCGAATTTTCAAAACAATTTAGCAGCCCTTTTCATTTTGTCGCGTTTCCATGGTGCAAGCGAAGAAAATGTCTGCGCAGGACCCCATCATCGTGCACAACCAGTGGCAGTCAACATCAACATCGGTCAACACCCCGATTCTTACATTTTCCACACATATGGACCCATCATATAGGTATACAGTGCTCGGTTTAATTGCTTTGAGGATTGTTTAGGCATTTCTCATTGCAATACCGTCCTTAAGCTCATTCCAGCCACAATTTCAGTGATTCCATGCGGGAAGGGAACTTCAGCCTAGTTGTGCGGATTTTTTGGCTCATAATTATTCCCATTGTTTAGTGAAGTTGTTAAGAACTTGATTCCCACCTCGACACATGGAACTTGGCAAATTGAAATGAGGCACATGGCTATCCGGGCCTAGGAGCGGGGCCCTCACGGGATATCTCCAGGGACCTCACCTCCTTGGGACACCCAAAAATCTTTTCGAAGTCAGAATCACTCAAATACTTTTCTTTTGCGCTAAGGTCCACTCCTGCTTCAACCATCCATATCACCTCCATATTCCAAAACTCATCAGCAGACCCACTTTCCAAAGGGATGGACCACTCCCCCCTAAGAGGCCACGCCCGGCTATGCGCACGATTTCCGGATGCCACCACTCAGGAACATCGGCATGGCTCAAAGCATCCAATGCTGCATGACAGCAGCCAGCTTGCTCAGCAGGTCAGTTCACGACCCCCCCCCTCTAGTCAGCTTATGGGGGCAGTGGCATGCATCCCAAACATTGCCCTTAAGGATGCACACCGCGGATAGAACTATACGGCGGACTGCGGCCCTTCACAATCCAGGAGCGCTACCAGAGCGGGTGCTTTCAACTGCCGCGACCCCTACGCTGCTGGAGCCCCTCTGCGCCACCCGACCCCTCTCGATACCGAGCACGGCGCACGGCGCCGGAGCTGCTTCGGTGCGATGTAGAGCGTCAACTATGTACGCAGTGCACAGAGTCCCGAGGACAACTGGCAACAAACCACCGTGCGGGAGTCAAGCTTTACACCGTAGATCATCTGAGTTGCGCGTGCATCGTCGTCACGCCATCCACAGGGGCATACAGGGATGGCACAGAATGGTGGATCGAATGCTGGGATAGCCGGATGGCCTGCTGGAGGCCACCCGTGCGCTAGTTGAAAGTCTCTGTTTCCCTACACAAAGGGCAGTGTGACCCACCCAGTCTCTCCAAGTCTTCTTTGGAATTCGTGTCCGTTCGGAGCTGGCTGAAGGGAAAAAAGAGAGCTCCAGCCGGCGACGGCTCTGCATGCCGCCAAGTCCTCCCCCCACATCCAAACCCTCCCTCAATGGATGGACCTTTACGCAGCGTGACGCGAGGTCACAGCGGTGGATGGGGACTGGAAGTGCTCTCGACTGGATCCTGCCACCGTATGACTCAGCCGCGCGCAGAAAAGAGGAAAGAGGTGGTGCCGGAAGCGCACTCACCAACAGTAGCCATCGGGGAGGTCCCCAGGCCCCCCATATCTGGGGGGACAGTCTGCCGGGACTGCTTCTTCCGTGGGGGTGGCGGTGGTGGAGGAAGGTTCATGGATTGCCGGACGACTTTCCCAGTTTGGCGAGGTGGCGGCGGCGGCGGCTTGGATCTGGGGGGTGGCGGAGGAGGAGGCTTGGATCTGGGGGGTGGCGGCACAGTGGCTCTTGTGGAGGGCGGAGGTGAGGGCGGCGCAGTTTGTCCTGCCGTGGTGCGGTCCTGCTCCAGCGCCGCGGCTGTGGATGGAGGTGCTAGTTGCGACGGCGTCGCCACGTCTGATGCGGAAATAGTGGGAGCATGCGCCGGACTGATGCACTGTGATTTCCGCTGGACCTCTGGCGGCGGGGGGGGTGGAGGCTTGGTTGTTGAAGGTCGTCGTGGGGGCGGGGGCGGCGGTTTGGACTTGACCGGCGACGACAGAGGCATACCTCCGCCCGGTACCGCGGTGCTTGCCGGTTGACTACTAGGAGTGGGCGTATCGGATTGCGGGCTACTGGTCGATGGGGAAGCGCTCGGCTGCTGTTGCGGCTGTAGTGGTGGTCGGCTCTCCATCGCGACTTCGCCTGCCACCCGCCTCGCCCCGGGGGGTTCCCTCAGTCATATGTGCAGCACACAACGCCCACCGCGCGAAAACACAGAGCGCGCATCAGCGGGCCCGGGGGCACCCGAAACACGCGGAGCTCAGCTGCAGATAAACCGCACCCCGTCCCTTGAGGTGTGCGCTAGCTCGAAATGTGGGGCAGGGAACAAGATGCGATATGGTAGTGGCGACACGCAAACACTCCACAGGAGCGGCGGGGGCCTGTGCGCATGCAGTCGCTGGCAGGGGGGCGCACCCTGAGGGGCGTCGGCGGTTCTTGGCGGGTGCGCATGCAGTCGCTGGCAGGGGGGCACCCTGAGGGGCGTCGGCGGTTCTGGGGGTGCGCATGCAGTCGCTGGCAGGGGGGGCACCCTGAGGGGCGTCGGGCGGTTAAGCGAAAGATGCAACGCTGGCAGGGGGCGCACCGAGAGGCGCCGGCGTTTTGGCGGTGCCATGCAGGCCGCTGGTAGGGGCGCACCGAGGCGCCATGTTTCGGCAGCATGTGGCCATGGCAGGGGCACCGAGGGGCGCCGGCGTTCTTGGCGGGTGCTACGAGTCGGCAGTAGGGGGCGCACCCTGAGGGGCGTCGGCGGTTCTTGGCGGGTGCGCATGCAGTCGCTGGCAGGGGGGCGCACCCTGAGGGGCGTCGGCGGTTCTTTGCGGGTGCGCATGCAGTCGCTGGCAGGGGGGCGCACCCTGAGGGGCGTCGGCGGTTCTTGGCGGGTGCGCATCCGCGCGTGCAGACCCGCCGCTGTCGCTGCGGGCGCGCCAAGACGATCCCGGCGTGACGACGCTGGCAGCCTCGACGGAGTTCACGGCAGCGGCAGCCTCAAACTGCGCCTTCTGCTTTTCGACGACGCTGGAGACCCGCCCTCGGCTGCTCGGCGCTGGAGGCTTCGGGGCGGCGCCCGGCTCGTCCAAGAGTCGGCTCTGGAGAGATGCTAAGGCGGCTTTGAGCTGGCTCGGCTGCCGGGAGCGCTGGGGGCCGGTCGCCTCTGCCGAGGCCTGAGTGAAGGCCGTCACGGCGCTGGCTCGCCGCTGCTTGAGCTCCTTCTGCCAGGGGGGCACGTTGTCCTGGGCCTGCCCAGCGCCCGCTCCATTGGCGCGGCGCTTCTGCACCTCGGCCAGCCAGGGCGCTGTGATAGATCCAGCTCTGCTCACCTTCGAAATACTAGTCTGCCACTTTTGAGTGGGCGTGGGCTGGCCCGACCCTGGCGCGACCCAGCGCTGACGTGGGACGCCGCTTGTTGTGCTAGGAGCTGGATTGGGTTGAGAGGCTTCAGGAGGAAGGTCGTCCTCCGAGCTCGGCGCCCGGCTGCGCACGACCGCCTCACGCTCAGCCGGCTGCGGCGCCTCGCTCTGTGGCGCCCGTGGAACTTCCGGCGCCGCGTTCTGCGGTGCCTGTGCTTGAGGCCTGGGCTCCCCTTCCTCCTCCGCCTGCGCGAGCCGAGCTTACGCGTCGGTCAGTCAGTCGGCCGCCTCTGCCTGTGCGCTTGGTTGAAAATGAAGCACTGCCTAGAGGCCTTGTCAAGTGGATGCCAGCCCGCTGATGATGCTGCGCTGATGGCGCTGCGCTGACGACGCTGCGCTGACGACGCTGCGCTGACGACACTGCGCTGACGACGCTGCGCTGGCATTTGAGGCTGTCCTACTGGTTGGTGCTGCGGTTAGCTGATCTTCCCCATCAGCTGATTCCATCGAACCGCAGAAGCAACTTGTGCACAGGCTTTGCTCACCCAGGGCAGATGAAAGATCCTGATTGTGGAACACCGTTGGATGCACAATCCCTGGATTGTGACACTGTTGGACGCAGGATCCCTGGTTTGTGACACCGTTGGATGAAGGACCCCTGTATTCTGGCACAGTTGATTGAAGGATCCTTGGTTTGTGACACCGTTGGATGAAGGACCCCTGTATTCTGGCACAGTTGATTGAAGGATCCTTGGTTTGTGACTTACCGTTGGATGCACAATCCCTGGATTGTGACACTGTTGGACGCAGGATCCCTGGTTTGTGACACCGTTGGATGAAGGACCCCTGTATTCTGGCACAGTTGATTGAAGGATCCTTGGTTTGTGACACCGTTGGATGAAGGACCCCTGTATTCTGGCACAGTTGATTGAAGGATCCTTGGTTTGTGACACCGCTGATGAAGGACCCCTTGGGAGCTCTCACAGTTGGACAGCGATTCTGGTTTAGACACCGTTTACAGCACCCTGTACTTCGCACAGTTGATTAAGGGATTCTGGTTTTTGCATTGCCACCTCCCCGCGGATGAAGCGACCCCCTGTATTCTGGCACAGTTGATTGAAGGATCCTTGTTTGTGACACCGCTACCTTTGGCAAGACTGGTTGTGGTGTAGTGGATCTTAATACCTTTTCGGGCGGAGGAAATTTATGAAAAACACCTATGCAAATACCCAGCCGCTTTATGAGAACAAAATGAGGTGCGCTCAGAACTTCTTGGTAGGTAGAAACGGCGGATAGAATTGGGCTTGGCAGCAGATGCTGGGCGGCATGTACTCACCACGGGACACCCTTGGTGGCAGGCACTCACCATGGGAGATGGCTCCTCCTGTGACTCGGCTGTCCCTGCCCTTGAGCGGCTCGTGGGGGCCTCGTCTGCTTCGTGTCCAGGCACCGGGGTTGAGAACACTTCTGTAATCGCCGAGAATCCGGAAACTGCGGGAACACATTCACATCCCCATCTCACCGCGCACCGAAACCCTCACCGCGCTATGCCCCTTGCGGCCTGGACCCTTCATCCGCCGCCATGCACCATTGCCACAACTGACCAGGGCAAAGTCCAAGATGCTCCCCAATTGTATCGTGCCCGTGTGTCCTTGCCACAACTGATGCCTCCGAAGGATATATTACGTGTCGGGAAGGGCGATAGGAAGGGGCTATCCAGTGGGATGGATAGTCACCTGTCTTCAGGCGCTGCCGTGCGATGGCCTTTGCTGGGACTCCTGGGCACGAGAATGCTCTATCCCGCACTTCTGTGCAGATGGCACACCCGGCGCCTGCCATCTGTCGCATGGATCGGCTTTGCACATTGCAGGCGCCCGACCTCTGTCGGGGCTACAGAAGACGACAGCAAAACAGCAAAAGAAAATGGAAGAATTTCTCCCACTTCTCTCCGTGTCCTCCCTCTGCCCCGACGGCTGGCTGCTGCATTGCCGGGCGCGAAGGGCATCCAGAGACGGGAGGGAGGCTGCCGTCCAGAGAGGTGGACGCGATGTGTGAACGAATGGCTGAGATGTGCAACCACCCACCTGGTTCAGCGGCGGATTTTGCGTTTTTAAGGACGCCGTCACAGTGCCGCCCGGCCTGCTTCCAAGCGGGCGCAAACAGCGCCTCTTCCGCTGCCCGCGCCTGTGCTTTGCCTCCCTCCCTCAACCCACCCTCCATCCTTCCATTCTATTCAGTAACTTTTCTCAGTCAATTCATCCGTTAAGTTCTTGCATCGCCTTGTTCTTACTGGACGCGCTGCAGCGGCCAGAAGGGGCGGCTGTGAAGGGGCGGAAAGGCTTCGAAATCGATTCACTCGTGGGATTGAGTTTGGGTGCAGGAATGGGACACTAGCAGGTCCACACCCATCCGGCCAGAAGCGATGCCGGCAATAGAATGTATCCCATCACGCCCATCAGGCGGAACCAGGCTGGCTGGCATGCAGGCTGGTGTGACATCTATATGCTGCCCACTGCCCATACCCTCATCGCAGCACACCGTCCACGGAGGGCCTTGTTTAGGGGTCTTAGGGTTTTCGTAAAGCGTTTTAGGATTTTTTACCAAATTGCTAAGGTGTGTGAGGGGTTGCTCGATGCGAGCGCCAATTGTGGCTTCAATGAATTGCAGGTTCACTGTCACGCTTCGCACGCGGCTTGAATCTTGCTCGCAGATAAGAGCGGCTCTTGACGATTATGCGCCGATAGGGATGCTGCGATCCTCTTTGACCCCTCGGCACCCCTCTCAATGGCGAGGGTGGAGAAGAGGGCATATGCTCATCGCGGAGGAGCGCCCCGGAAGGGACTCCTGCAGCGCCGTGAGAGTGAGCAGCCCACGCGACGGGTAGAAGCCGTCACCTCCTGATGCTGGTCCACCCAGGTCATCGTGGCACGGAGGTCGTCCACAATCTGGGGATCCCTGCCGCATGACATCTTCCGAACTGTGGTGCTGGCTTCCGAAGCCTTGGCGGACAGGGTCGGCCATATGATTTCCTCGTAGTCTTCGATTTGTCTCTGCACGGAGCACAGCCAACCAAAGCCCCCCCCCCCTGTTGCGCTGTGTTGTGCCACACTTCGAAAGGTCGTCAGCGGCAAGGGGTGGGTAGGGGGGGGGTCAGCTGCAGTTGGCAGATGGCAGTTGGCAGCTGCTTGTGCGGCAGCTGAGGTGCGGACGCAGCTTAGGCGGCAGCTGAGGGCATCCTCGACTCGAGAGTAGCAGGGGGCACCACAGGAGCTGCGGCACTTCCAGGGTGTACTTCGTCAGCTGCTGCTGGCACACGCGCCGCCAAGAGCTATGGCAGTTTTCTCGGAACCTCTATCCTGGCGCCACGTGGCTGCGATCTCTCATGAAGTGCATGGTTGCGGATCATCAGTTTGCCCGGAGTTCCAGGGAGAGCAGCTTGTGTAGGCCGTGGGTAGTGAGGCCCGAACCCGGAGACGAAGGTTCTCTAGTCGAAGCTTCCGCACTGCCGCATCCAACACGCCCACGTGGCCCAACTTCTCGTCCCACATGGGTTGGAACTCGTTCAAATAGTCCTCCGGCATCATCCTGCAGCGCATGAAGGGGGGGCGGAGGCCGTAGGTGCAGGTGGCAGATTACCCCTCTCACGCCGCTGGACCTCCGGAGAACATGCCGGCACGTCACACGCGCAATGCGCCCCTCGAAGGACACCCCTCTTGTCGCTCGGAAAGCATTTGCACAAATCACGAGGGGGTGTACCAACCACTCGCTCAACCAAAAGGATAATCGCGTGCGCGGCCAAGAGGATGTGCACCAATGGCGTGCGCGGCCAAGAGGATGTGCACCAATGGCGTGTTCAGCCAATAGGATGTCTACCAATCACGTGTACAGCCAAGAGGATGCGCACCAATCATGCGTTCCGCCAAGAGGATGCGCACCAATCACGTGTTCAGCCAAGAGGATGCGCACCAATCATGCGTTCAGCCAAGAGGATGCGCACTAATCACGTGTTCCGCCAAGAGGATGCGAAGGAAAAGCCATCGCAGAAAAGGCCCGGGAGCTAGGCGGATGCAGTCACGGTTGCATCTTTCGGGGGGGGGGCGTGGAGGGGGGGAGGATACAGCACCCGATATTGATGGTGGAGAGCGCCTGGTCGACCACCGCACGCGATCCTGCGTATCGGCGCATTGGCGAGATAGCGTTGTGGTATACTCGGAACACCAATCTGCACACCTCCGCGGCAACACCCCCCCGTAGCAGTCTCACATCGCTAATCATTCAGAATACCGTTGGGACAGCTACCTCAGCATCATCGATCCCTGCTCCATCCGAAACCCTCTCCCATAGACACTCATCATGCTCCTAGAGACGCTAGTCACGCGCCCGAAGACCCTAGCCACGCTTTGGGCATCACTGCGGAGTGCTGCCTGGGCGTGGGAGATGGCCACCTGACGCGGAAGATGCGCTGCACGGCGCACACGTGGAAGCGCAGCAGGCGAAACGACTGCCAGCTGTCCCGCCGCCGCCAGCTGCTCTGGATGCACCTCACTGCCTTGTCACGCTTGGACTTCCATCTCAAAAACCTAGAGCAGTCCTCTCGCCCCCCCGCCCCCCCCCTCCATGCCAAACGCAGACCTCAGCACACATTTCCGTGCCTACAAAACTGCACCCCCTCCCACCTCCTTCCCCGTAGAACGAGACGATCTCATCCTTCCCCATATAACGAGATGGGTTTATGTGAAACAAGACGGAGAATAACATATATAACGTATAAATAATAATGATTACAATTTAGAATAAGACACGTTCGGACCTCTGACAACTGGCAGGTCGGCACATAGTGAATCACCGGCGCGGGCTCAGCCCCCTTCAAAGACCGGTCATCCCCGCATCAGCCCCCTTCAAAGACCGGTCATCCCC
>LGRX02011843.1:0-30427 GCA_001247695.2 Cymbomonas tetramitiformis | reverse complement strand
CAGTACACTCTCTGGTACGCCTCAAGCCCTCTCTTCCCTCGGACCCTCGCCTGCGCCCAACCTCCCCGCCCACCCTGAGCTTGCCTCCACCATCCACAAAACCCCTGCATATGCTCTGCTTGCGATCTAAAACGGCGGAGGATGCGGACGCCCGCAACAGATGTTGGAACCGGCATTGGGACCACTGGGAAATAAAGGCCGCCGAGATCCAATCTTATTTTCCCCAATCCAGCGGCACGCCTCCTATTCCCTCCGCCAGCCCCTCTTCTCCGCAGCTGGCGGTCTCGACACCACAGACAGACCCCTGAGGCTTTATGACGTAACTCTCCCACCCACTGCTCAGCGAGAAATGTGCGGAACACAGCCGGCGGCACGCCTTGATGCATTACGTCCGCTTAACAATGGCATACGGCTGCCGTGATGCTGACGTTGCGCTGTGGCACTTGCAATGGAGAAACCGCTCAAGACTGCCAGGGGGGATAGGTCGCTGCAAGGGGGGGCGGTTGGTGGAGTGTGGGGCAGAGGGGGGAGCAGTCACCTGTACGCGCTTGACATGCAACACAAACTTGCGATACTGTCTCCGCTCTCGGACCATCCTGCAGTTCTTCTGCAACACGAGGATGGCCGCCAGTGCGCGAGCCTTCGCCCGGATTGCCAGGAGCCTCCGCACATTCTTCTGTATGGTCTGAGCGAACCGATACTTGATGAATCTGCAAACCTCCAAATCGCCCGAACCTCGCGCCGTGCGCTCGCATCCCTCCATGCCGCCGCCATGCCGGCCACATGTGCGCCGCGCGGCTTGGCTGCTCCGAGCGCGGGATTCTCCCCTAAAAGAATGTCAGTGCGTGGGGGCCTGGCACGAGACCTACGCATCCTCCACGCATCTGTCTGCCTGAGGGCGGAAGAGGACCAGAAGTGAACAACCCTGGCATGACCCTGGCGTGATCACGGGAGCGGTCGCCAGGTGAGAGAGGAGCACGGAAACCGAAGAAGTCGTGACAGCCAGAGAAGTGACCGCCAGAGAGAAGTGAACGCCAGAGAGAAGTCGCAACAGGATGAGTGCCACCGCGCCACACCGAGGGCACTGCAGGATGAGTGCCACCGCGCCACACATAATGTATAGCGTCACTGGCCGAAGTGTCACACCTGACACATGTCCGCTATCAACCCATATACCTACTGGGTATCAGCCCGGTGTGCACACACAGCGCCCCGATAACACGCCGCGCGCACAGGGAAATTTTATCCGAGCTAGAAGCCGGTCATGGCTACCCAGGGCGGGTTCCCCTGAGCAGTCGCCACAGCGGCAGGGCAGTGAATTGGCATGAATGCAAGCGAGGCGTACCTTGCGCGGCAGATCTGGCGCCGACCGTACTTTTGAATGGTCCTCTGCATCCTCCGCCAATACCCCCGGGGACACGCCGCTCAACAAGGAAGGGCTTGATAACAGGTGCTCGCCCTCCCTGTGGAACGGGCGAGGCGAAGATGGGGACATGGAGGGGGCGCGGCAGGGTGCGGCAGGGTGTGGGTTGGTGACGTGGAGAGTGGCAACGTTGTGGGAAGCTTACTTAGCAGGCATTGCAGCCATATGGGACGACTCGATTGAAACAGGTCGGAGAGGACGGACTTGTGGAAAGCTCCGCAGACGTCACTCGCTTCGCACGAGGTGGAAGTAAAGACAGGGGATACGGCTCAAAACGGGGGCAGTCAAGCGGGAGCGTTGGGCGCACCGCTGCAAGGTAGCGGAGGTACCACTTGCGCTGGAGATAGCTGCGAATAGCCGCCTGGAGCCGGATGAGGGCTTGGCGGAGACGCAGGTACCGGCTGCGGACTTGGTACATGTGCCACATGCTCTGAATCTTCACCGCGTATTTCTGCAAAATCTGGACGCGCGCGGCCTGTGCCCGTACCACCACTCTCCACCCCCTCTCAGCCCCGCAGCGCCCCTCCAAAGGGGGGAGCTCTCGCTGCGCGTCCGGGGAATGCCTCATAAGGTATTGCAGCCAGTGCATCCGCAGGCCCAGGCCGTCGCAGTTGATGCATGCTGCGGAACATAAGCGCAGCGCTCGCCAGCCAATGGGAGCAGCGGGCGGCACGCGGCCACGGTCGCATGGTATGTGGACACCCCCTCGGGGGGTCCTCGGATTGGTAAAAGTTCCGTACACTGTCCACATCGCACCTCCAGATCAGCAAGCACGGCGTCTGAGCTGATGAAGATCTTGGTTTTCCCCATCTGCCACGTGCGCTTGTTGTTCACATCTACAGTCAGCCTCCCCTCCCCACCCAAGCACGCGCCGCTGCAGCCAGGAACGAAATAAAGTGTGGCGCTGCCGCGGCGCAGGCGGGGATCATGTCCCAGGGAGGGTTCTAAGACGGCAAGGCCGCTGATGCGGCGGAGACCTCTGGCGTAGATGGCGCCACAACGCAGCGGAGACCACGCGGCACTAGGGAAGATGACGGAGAGTCTGACGCACCGGAGGCGAAAACTCCGCAGCGTGGCACATCTGTATGCTCCAAAGCCAGGCTTAAGGGACGTGTGTAAGAAGTATGTGTGTGCAAGATGCGAGGGAACGAGCTAATCGTGGAGGCTCTGACCACAGACTTGAGCGAGAATCCTGCGGCAGAGCTTGTCCGGAGGCTCGTGCTGCTTGCACCCCACCAGCGGCCAATATCTGTCCGTGAACTCCTGTGTTCAGCCCCCCGCACTGCTCAGATGCCACTTCCATATCTCTCCGCTAAAGGCGGTGCATGCCATGAGGCTGCGTCGCGGGGAGGACACTTGGGAACACATCCGCAGCTTCTCGATCATCGCTGACGTCCTTTCATTTGTATTGTGTGTGGAAAGGAAACCAAGGAAACCGACGCTCGACTGAACGAGCAAAATCCGAGTCCGGTCAGACTTGGCACCTATGCCACAACAGATCGTGGCGTCCCAAGCAGAGTGTCACGGTGTGTGGCATATCGGCAGCGAGATGATCGATGAAAACCAGTGACCTAAAACATAAGGACACGGGTGCGCATCTCACAGAAGCAGGGCGTGCCTATGGAGGCGATGGCAGGGCCAATACACAGAGCCAATAGTGCAGCAGAACTGTGTGCAGCAGAGCTATAGATGGCCGGGGCGAAACAGTGGAGGCGCCACTCTGTTCGTGCGCTTGGTGCTCCCTGGCAGTTGTGGACGTCCAGCGGGAGAGATGCAGTGCATACACGGGACTCAGTTGGAAAGCAGCGCTGTGTCATGCTGACACCTAGAGGAAAGAAAGGCCCCGGTGAGGGACGGATCAGTCTCATATCTCTGCCCCACAGCAATCGGCAGCGCTGAAGGATTCGCACAAGAGGCGCCAGGTGGCGTGGCCAACCGAAGAAGGCGCACCCGGATGATAAAGCGGAAGGGGTAGCCAGCGCGACGGACACGGATGGTCTCCTAACAAATGTCCCCACCACAACCCCCGCCAAAACAGCACCGGTCAGGCCTTGTCCCCCCCTATTTCCTCTGTGCTCCCTCCTGGCAGTTAATCGCGGCCATGTACTGCTACGGAGAGAAATTACAATCTTGATCGTGGTCGCACGCACCTGCACCCCATTGTTGGCCAGCTGGTCTCTCACCTGATGGACATCCCATCCCCAGCAGACACCTTCTTGCTATTCCCATGGCTTTACCGACAGCCCGATCGGCAGCTCTAGTGGCATGTGGTTCCAAAGCTCCGCCTCCTCGGATGCCTCGCTGCTCTGCCACGTGCCAGCGCTGCATCCGAGCATCGCGGCCGCCTGCCGGGAGGGCGCCGCGATGCGTGCAACAGCGCTGATGAGGGACCTTGTTTCCTCTCATAGCACGGGCCTCGCAGGACGCCGCGATGCGTGCAACAGCGCTGCTGAGGGACCTTGTTTCCTCTCATAGCACGGGCCTCGCAGGACGCCGCGATGCGTGCAACAGCGCTGCTGAGGGACCTTGTTTCCTCTCATAGCACGGGCCTCGCAGGGCGCCGCGATGCGTGCAACAGCGCTGCTGAGGGACCTTGCTTCCTCTCATAGCACGGGCCTCGCAGGACGCCGCGATGCGTGCAACAGCGCTGCTGAGGGACCTTGTTTCCTCTCATAGCACGGGCCTCGCAGGGCGCCGCGATGCGTGCAACAGCGCTGCTGAGGGACCTTGCTTCCTCTCATAGCACGGGCCTCGCAGGACGCCGCGATGCGTGCAACAGCGCTGCTGAGGGACCTTGTTTCCTCTCATAGCACGGGCCTCGCAGGACGCTTGCAAAGACGGCTTGGCTGCTGTCAAAGCTGGATTTATCTATTTTTTTCTATTTTTTTTTCGGAGCTGGAATCCGCAGGAGCGCACTTGAACTCTGTGCTCATCTGAATGACATCGGTAGCTCAAGCAAAGCTGACGCAGCCACAAGGTCCCATTTCAAACCCGATGCTTAGCCGAACGTAGACGAGTGGGGTTGCTCACCATGTTGCGGTCGAACAAGTGCGGCTGCTTCAGATCTGACGGGCACCGTCTCCCACACCCCCCCTCCCCTCTCTCCGGGGAGAGTTAAAGCGTTCACAGTGGCCCCATACAAGGAGGGCTGGAAACTAATTGGTGTGCAGCCATGCCGCCGTCCACAGTGTTTCCCTCCACCAGCTTCTAAACCCTCGATAAGGTGCTGTGCAGCCATGGCGCCACCCGCACGGTTCCTCCTGGGCCCGCTACTACACCCTCAATGGAGCGGTGCACTGCCATATCGCCTTCCACGTGGTTCTTCCTGGACCCGTAACTAAACCCTAAATCGTGCGCTACTCAGCCATGCCGCCAACCAAATCGTTCCTCCTAGACCTGCATCTAAACCCCAAATAGGGTGGAGTGCTGGCCTGCCGCCTTCCACTTTGTTGCTCATGGGCCCGTAGCTATTCCCTCAACCGAATGGTACGCAGACAATTCGCCTTTCACACTATTCCGATGGGCTCGGTACTCAGCCCCCAAGAAAAAATTGACACGCTGCCATCTCGCCTTCCACACAATTCTTCCGAGACCCGCTACTTAAACCTATTTAGAGTGGTATTCAGCCAAGGTGTTCTTGCTAACCCCGCGTCTAAACGTTAAACACGATGAAGTGCCGCCATACCACCTCCTTCACTATTCCTCCTGGGCCCATCAGTAAACCCTAATTATGGCGGCATGCTGCCATGTCACCTTCCACACTATCGTTCTTAGGTGCGCTACTGAAATGGAATAGGTGATAAACTCTGAACAGTGCGATGTGCCGTCATGCCGACCCCCATAATGTTTCTCCTGGGGCCATCCGACTCCCATATTTTGCCCCCCTGGGTCCATCGTTACAACCCTAAATAGGGTGGGATTCTGCCATCTCGCATTACTCACTGTTCTTCCTCGACCCGTTTCTAAACACTGAATAGAGTGGTATGCAGCCGTGTCACCTTCCATGGTGCTCTTACTGGGCCCACTTCTAAACCCGGCACAAGAGGGCTGCCATGCTGCATGCCACATCATTCCTCTAGGACCAGCCACTTCACCCCCAGCGGAGCTGTACACATTTAATCTTCCTGATACCGCCTCTAGAGTTGAGGGGTATTTACCATGCCACCTTAAAAGCTGATCTTCCTGGGCCCGCCTCTAGAGTTGAGGGGTATTTACCATGCCACCTTAGAAGCTGATCTTCCTGGGCCCGCCTCTAGAGTTGAGGGTAATTTACCATGCCACCTTAGAAGCTGATCTTCCTGGGCCCGCTACGAAGCCCTCAATCGGGTGATAGGCTGCCATGCCACCGTTTATATCGCTCTCCTTGGGCCCGCTATTAAACCCTAAATAGGGTGGCGTGCTGCCACAAAATCCCCCGAGTAAACCCTAAATAGTGTGGTCTTGCAGATGCGCCGCCTTGCGCACCGTCCTTCCTGGGCCTGCACCTAAACCCTAGAAGATGCTGTTGTGTGCAGGTGTGCCGCCTCGCATGCTGTTCTCCTTGGTCCCAACTGAGCGCTGAATGGAGTGGCATGCTGCCGCTCCCCTCATGCTGGGTCAGCACTTTAAGCTGTGAGAGAAATGGTCTGCATCCGCGTGGCCGCCTCCTTTCAACTGAGGCCACCCCTTCACATTGCGGACTCGCGCCCTCTCAACCCCTCTGCCCATCCGCATGCTCTGGCAAGCGGCCTTCATGCAGGTCACGGCAGGTGAGCGCCCAGGCTGTGACGAGGTCAAGGCAGTGCGACTGCTAGAAGGGCCAAAAACTGGCAAGGGAAGGCAGTGAGGCGCCAGTGGTGAAGGCGGAACGGATGCTAAATGCTCGGAGGCGACAGGAATCCTTCCGTGGTGAGGAGGTGTAGGAGGGGGGACTCACTGTTTGGCTTGATGGCGCGCACATAATGGCGCGTGCTGTTCTCAAGAAGAAGCATTAGCTCGGCCAGCTGCTGCCTGAAACTGTAGGCTATTGTATTCTTGGACTGCCCCTCACCCTCTCTCCAGATCCTCCTCGTCAGCCCCCCTCTCGAGTGCACCAGAGAGCAGCATGTGCCTGCCCCGTGGAATGCGCCATGCTCGGATGCTGGGAAGCGCACCACGCCCTTCAAGCCTGGGAGAGGCTGCACCACCTTGGGCGCCGCAGCCGTCAATTCCCCCCTATGTGGCGCCTGGCGGTCTCGTGAGCACTGCTCATCTCATCGAGTTTCGATAATTGGCTGTGGCACATTTTGTGTAGGCAAAAAAGAGCATACACGTGCCACATCAGCATGGGAAGCAAGGATCAGGGCGCGCCGCACGGGGAGCGCAGGATCAGGGCGCGCCGCACGGGAAGCACAGGATCAGGGCGCGCCGCACGGGGAGCGCAGGATCAGGGCGCGCCGCACGGGAAGCGCAGGATCAGGGCGCGCTGCACGGGGAGCGCAGGATCAGGGCGCGCCGCACGGGAAGCGCAGGATCAGGGCGCGCTGCACGGGGAGCGCAGGATCAGGGCGCGCCGCTCGGGGAGCACCCTGTGCTCACCTTTTTAGTGCTTGAGCCCGCTCGCTGCCGCCCGGTGGTTGCTGGCAGCGCCATGACCGCCTGCAGGCTCTGCTTAGCCGTGGCCCCGCCCGCCATGCTCAGCCTGACCTCGCCTCTTCCCTTCACGTTATGGGCATCAATACAGCTTTTGCATTTTGATTTTCGCGTCAGATTCGGTCGGATTGGCGACGAGTTTCCGTCGTGCGCTCTGTGCTGCCGCTGTGCGCCCATGCTGTCAATTTAGAAAAAGGTCATTGTCAAGCACGGGCCTCGTAGCAGACACATTCTGCACACGATATGCAGCGCTGTGTGACCTGTGGCATGCGTCACATGCAGTGATGCGTTTTACGGGTCTCAAATACACTAAGTGCATGGGTCACCTTGAAGATGTACTTCAGCAGATCGACCTCGCAGGCCAGAAGCAAGTTAAGAGCATCCTGACACGCCCCCCACCGCCGCCAACTCCGCACCAGCCTCCATTTCAGAGCCTTGGTGGCTCCACTTCCACTTCCAAGGCCGCTCTACCAAACCAATTGCGTGCAGGGAATACCAATCACGCGCCAGCGCAAACAAGAGGGCTCTAGGACTCCACGCGTCAATGAAAAAATAGAGGCTGGAGGGGCACCATTGGCAGGACGTTCTGGTTCTTGTTGACGCAATCACTCACAGCGTACTCGACCTGTCACCTCAACCATAGACGCGTTCATATGTGAAATCGGCGGCCCGGGAGGGAAGCAAGGCTGCTTGAATCTCGAGACATATTTCATCGTATGGATGATGCCCGCAGCAATTGTTTGCAGGTTCTATGGTCGCACCGAGGGCTGCCTATTGCTGCTTCGGGCGCGATGATTGCCGAGGGCACCCAGCTCTTGCTCCCAAGTGGCGTGCTCGCACCGAGCATAGCCGGCTTTTGTGGCTAGTGCAGTATTGCAGCTACAGGGCAATTTGACTGGACTCCATATGCGAAAGAAGGCGCCAACCTCAAATAGCTCGGAGTCAACCGACCGCCCGCATTACACCGACTTTAGAATTATCGTTTGATCGAGGGCAAATCGATCCTAGGCAACACGTCAGATCATTTCAGAAAGCAGGCAGCCAGCATCTCAGAGTACCGCGCGTCAGCCTTTCCTGCAGCCGATGGTTTCGGGATGATGCAAGCACACCTCGGGCAGTGCCTCCGCGCACGTTGTAAACACCTCCACGCGACAGCTACTCTGCATCGAGTCGAGACAGGACCCGCCGTCGCACACCTCCTGCCGGCCAATCGCCATGAGGCAACAGCAAGGTTGATCTGGAAGTGAGACCGAGAAGGCGCACCTCCCCGGCAAAGTGCTTGATCATGAAGGAAGAACTGCCGAAGCGCGGTTTGATGAAGTGCGGATTCGGCGTTCCTGCAGCATGAAACTCGTACACCTCCTCCGCCCACCCCTTGTCCGAGCCGTGCGGCAGAGCGCACTGCTCATCCAGGAGCGGAAGCACCCCTGCCCCGCGACCCACCCCGCCGTTCCTTCAGCATGCGAGCCACCCTGCAGGCAGCTCGCAGGCGCGCTTGACAAGAGCCACAGCCGCACAGCACGCACAAATATCGCCACCGCTCTCCCACATGCCGCCTTTGCGGCTCCAAGGCGCCTGCACACTCCGCCCCCTTCTTGTACACTCGCCGCCGAGGCGCACTAAGCCGGTCTCACCTCATATTCGCACCAGGAGAGCTGCACCCCACCGGCCCTGTCTTCCGCCCTCGCCCTGTCAGCCCTGCCTCGCACCTTGGCCGGATAGCTCGATGAGCTGAACACATGCTGAATTGTCCCGGTAGTCCACCGGCTGCCAGTTGATTCCTTCCTGGGATGACACATGGCAGCACCGCATCAGCATCAGCAGCGGCACTCCGCACACCACCATCAGTCTAGAAGCTGTCTGCAGCTACTCCAGCATTGACGTCCGCAACCATGGCAGCATCTATCTATCTATCTATCTATCTCTATGTATACAACATATATATATATATATGTATTCACATCCATGTCAGCGTCAACATCCACAGCCACGTTGGCATTGCGGTGCCGCTTGTCGAAATTACCTGCGCATATTCTTCCTGCTCAGCCACAAACACCGAGCGGATGAAGCCGTGCTGCAGCTTCTCGTTGGCGTAGTTGATACAGAGCTGCTCCAACGAGTTGGTCTGGAAAATCTCGAAGCCGTAGATGTCCAGGATGCCAATCGTGCTATGGAAGCTGCGCGCGGGGCAAACAGGAGCAAGGGGGAAGTGAGGGTAAACAAGAGCGCCTGAGTATCCCATCATCACTGGGCGGGGGTCTCGCATCAGGTCAGTCGGTGAGGTGGCGCATGCTTCGCAGCAGTAGCCCCGGACGAGCAGACCGCTTCCGTACGAGTGAGGTGGCGCGTTACACATGGCGGGCGTCTGATTGGTGCATACTTGGTAGCGTCTATGCTGGAGTTCATCACGTCGACAAGCCAATGAAAGAGGCGTTCATACAGAGACTTTGCCAATGCATCACGCGTGCTTTCCGCCTGCACGCCGCACACAATAGACCCATCGATGCGCCACACGGGGGCGTGCCAGGCCTTCCCCGGCGTGCGCAGGAAACCAGCAGACTTCACCAACAAGGTCAGATAGGCTCTGTCGAGGCTTCCGCTCCGAGGGGCCGGACCTGGGTGGGCTTGACAAGCACTCTGGTCGCGGAGCCGCGGTTCGTGGCACTCGACGTTAGCGTGCGGTGCGTGAAGGCCATCTCCAGCTCGGTCCTGCTCACGCCAAGTAGCTCACACAGCTGCAAACCCCCCCTCCCCCCCGGCCCCGGCCCTTCCATCAGAACACCCACCCTGTTGGCCGAGCACTGCGAGTAGCATGGACATGCACATGCTGAGGACATGCACATGCTGAGGACATGCACATGCTGAGGACATGCACATGTTGAGGACATGCACATGCTGAGGACATGCACATGCTGAGGACATGCACATGTTGAGGACATACACATGCTGAGGACATGTACGCACCAGTGTCAAGTCTAAGCAAACCAGACCCAGAAGAGCCGAAGACAGACAGAGACAAAGACAAGCATGCTATTGACAGTCGCGCATGATACCTACACGCGGGTTGATGACAACTGATGTGACAGGATGCGGAGCAAGGATGTGTGCAAATCACACCAGGGTGGAGTGAAGGCCGCGGGAGTACAAGAATCCCTCGGAGGGAGTATTGGAATCTGCAGTGTCTGCTGATCAGTTTGATGTAAAGCATGACTGTCTAGGCCTTGCACAGTAGTCAGGATGCTCAAACCCTGAAGGAACCCTAAAGAAACCCTATGAAACCCTTAGATCTAGATCTGTAGATCTGCTGAACTAATCGTGGCCGTTGGATCATATGATGACCATCGGCAAGACACAGTGTGTAATAGCTCGCGGCCCATATTCTGATAGTGGGCCGGAGAGTTCATCGGCCCATCGCGGGCGTGTCACTGCAGTCGTTATGAACTCGACAGTGACACGTCAGACTCTAATTAGTGAACTTTCGCAGCCCCCAACTTAGACTGCCCAATCAGTAATGATTGGGCGCCAATGTTCGTGGCGTTTCAAGCTGCGAACTGGTATATCTTTTGTGAATGAAAGTTTACGCTCGCTTTTGTGAAAACGGACTCTCGAATTCTAACAGGGAGGGAGGCCGGCGCACGTGGTCCGCGGTGACTGAGCAGGATGACATCAGCTGGGAGCCCTCAGAGCTCGGCGCCTCCTCAAAGAAGAGGTTCCCCAAGAGCAGCGTCACCGACAGGCTCTTCAGCACGTCCGTCACCTGCCCCACCGTTCCATCCACAGGGATCCGCACCCCCGGCCCCGACTCATTACCAACACCGCATTGGCCACCTAACCCGCCCACGTCACTCCACACTCCGTGTCCTCGCTTACGCCGTTTCAGCTCAGCCCGCCGCGTGGCACCTGAGAGTCTTCGAGGCCCACGGCTCGTAGTGCGCGGTTCGTCTCCATGAACTCCATGGCATCATCCACTCCCTCCACCTGCAACCCAGATCCACACCCGGTCGGCCCGTCACGGCGAAGGGCGCCTTCCCACACCCAGTCCCCGGCGCTCGGGCAATGCTTTCAGGTCAACGCGGCGCTCTACACATTGGCAAGGGACGCCGCCGGCCTTCGTCCAGCCACCTTGCTACAAGCTTCGGTCATAGCGAGAGGCCACGCGCGGCTCCTCAGTGCCCATTGGCTACAAGCTTCGGTCATAGCGAGAGGCCACGCGCGGCTCCTCAGTGCCCATTGGCTACAAGCTTCGGTCATAGCGAGAGGCCACGCGCGGCTCCTCAGTGCCCATTGGCTACAAGCTTCGGTCATAGCGAGGCACGCGCGGCTCCTCAGTGCCCATTGGCTACAAGCTTCGGCCATAGCGAGAGGCCACACGCGGCTCCTCAGTGCCCATTGGCTACAAGCTTCGGCCATAGCGAGAGGCCACGCGCGGCTCCTCAGTGCCCATTGGCTACAAGCTTCGGTCATAGCGAGAGGCCACGCGCGGCTCCTCAGTGCCCATTGCGCCCAGTGCCCAGAAGCCCCACCTCCGCACGGCGCTGCCACCCTGGCACCGCCGGGCTCACCTCAGAGCAGCCGCTCTTGGAGAGGTACGTGTACTGCTCCACGGGCAGCAGGTGCAACATGCGCCGCTGCTCCTTGCTAGCGCCGCGCAGCAGCTGAGTAGGCCCCGCCCCGACACCCGCCCGGACTTAATACGAACCCCTAAAAAAGCAGCAGCACACCGCAATCCATCCAACCCATCCGCCACAGAACAGCGCCGATGCTCGACCCCCTCCACCCCCCATCATCCCACCCCATCATTCAGACAGAGTCACTGCCCAATCCTTTGCTGCCTTCTGATTGGCCGACGGCATTAATCAGAGCACAACATCCCCTGAGCCAACGGCGAGATTCAAGGCTCGTGCACCGTGGATCTTTTCAAGCTCGCCTGGCCTCCGGCGGCGGCATCGGCTATTGGTGCAGCGCGCAGGGATGGCCGTACTTGATAGAATATATGGTATGACCGTTCGCCAGATGCTTGGTTCACTGTCCGTGTCTGCCCCTCTCCCACCGCCTTCCCGTCTCAATCTTGCCATCGAGGCGTGCCATGATCAAGCTCAGGGCTTGTTCTTTCTTTCTCCGACGGCGCCTTCTCCGGAAACCCCGGCATGTGCGTAGGGGGGTTGAAGATGGCACGGCTGCGAGGGCTATGGCAGGAGCACGTTTGTGGGGCTCACTTTCAAGGGAAATCGACATTGCATTGTGTCCCAAGACTAAATCCGCCCTTTGTTGCGCAACATGAATCTTTTCCCCCACTGCGATGCAACATGTTTTCCCCACTGCGGATGCATCCGGCATGATGGCAATATGACGCTCATATAATATGACAGCCGCCAATGGTGGTTTGCACCACATGGGTGGAGGATAGGAAGGGGCGTGCGCTTGTCGCAGAGCACGCGGGGCAACGTGGGCCCTGGTGTCAACGCGCGCTCCTGTGACTGTGTGCGAGATCGCGGCCGTGTGCAGCAGACGCAGCCGGGCGCCCCACAGATGGGCTCTGCGTGAAGTTCGTTTGCGCACCTTCTCGAGGAGGTAGTGGCGAATAGTGGCACCGACTGGCCTACCCTGAGCATCAAACTGTACATCCGCCCAACCGCATCACCCCCCGTCAGCGTACACGTTCAGATATGCTGTCTAAGCCACACAACCTGCTGTCTAAGCCACAACCTTTGTGATATGGCTATGCCAAATGTGGATTTCCTGGGAACCCAACCACGAAGCATGAGGCATCCTAATTCGATTCTCTTCAAAGAGCTAAGTGTGCGCCGAACAAGCGAACTCCTCGAGCTCCTTGTCATGAACTCTATGGAATACAGCTGCGTTACGCCGTGCCTGTGGTACCTGCAGCTCGGTGTATTTTCCGAAGCGGCTGCTATTACTGTTCTTGATGGTCTTGGCATTCCCGAATGCCTCCAGGATGGGATTCGTATCCAAAATGCGCTTTGTCAACTCCGCACCTGCGCCACTCCCTCACCGCTTGTCCAATTCTGCTCGTGCATAACCACATCCCAGCATACATGG
The DNA here is from genome assembly GCA_001247695.2 of Cymbomonas tetramitiformis. Taxonomy (NCBI): domain Eukaryota; kingdom Viridiplantae; phylum Chlorophyta; class Pyramimonadophyceae; order Pyramimonadales; family Pyramimonadaceae; genus Cymbomonas; species Cymbomonas tetramitiformis. The sequence goes on along the minus strand of LGRX02011843.1, from coordinate 17,334 downwards.
CACCATAGCTGTCAAGACCTATGGCTCACGTATGTTGCATCTTGCTTTTGAGAGATTTCAAGGATCGTGCCCTTCCCTTCTTGCTTGTAAGGATCCGTTATATATATTCGTTTTGCACCGCGTAATGGCTCCGGAAGAGAGACAGACTGTCCCCCCCCAGGTGCGTGCATGCAGCACGTCAAGGTCAAGATCGAGGCGGCATGCGGAGTGCCAAGAACTCGGGGCGCCGTCCGTACGCGTTTACCTTGAGAGTCCCCTGACGAAGACGTGCAAGCCGCAAAGATGTAGCGCATAATGAGCTTGGAGGCCTCAGTCTTGCCAGCACCGCTCTCCCCACTGATGATTACCGACTGCATCCCCATCACCCCGCCATGCAGGGGGTCACCAATCGTCTACCAACCCCGCCAGGGTGAAGGTCTTTATCAGTGCATCGCCCACGCCAGTCAGGAGGTCACTGTCAGCGCATCATCCCCCCACCAGGGAGGAGGTCACCAACTGCAGCTGCAGTTACCCCCCTATGAGAGAGGAGGTAACCAACTGCACGTTCCCATCCCGCCACGGAGGAGGTCACCGACTCCACAGCACACAGTAAGTATGCTACAAACTACACAATTCCCACCCCACGTAGGGCAAGGAGGCCCAAGAACGGTATGGCAGTAGAATCGCTTTGTTCAAGTTGACCCAGAGGGATCTATCAACGCATTCTATCCCCTTGACAGCCCCAACGCAAGCCCCGACTGGCGGGGTCTCCTTTGGCCGAATATTGAGGGTGCTCTGCGCCTTTTCAGGCCCCAGCGCGACCATAAGTACACTATCGTGGAGAAGGAGTATAGCGCTTCCTAGGCTAGTGCCTCTGGTGTGGCTCGAGGGACCTGTGGAGCGCCTTCCCGTAGCATGCCTCGGTACGCAGCCTCTGCGGTGTCGAACACGTGCGGCGGCTCCTGACCGAGCGTCTTGCAAAAGTAGCGCCTGATGTCGACCTCTTCGTACATTGGGATATGTTTGTATGGATTCAAGGAGATGAGAACGGGTCCGATGTGTGTGTAGGGTTGATCGTTCTGCCATTGACAAACACAATGGTCAAACGTCTCCTTCATCAACGCCCAATCCCACGGTCCTAGGCCATTAACGGATCTGAAGACGCTCAAGGCCTAGGGAGAAGCGCGAAAGTACCGGGTGCACGAGTCATAGCGAATGCAATCATAACACGTTAGAATTGAATCTGAAGAATTTCCCACATGGTGAGCGTCCCGTCCGAAAGGTTTGGCTCCTTCCGCCCCGTTATGCCCCGTCTGCCCCGGAGCGCGGGCTTGGACACCTTCCTCGGCGGGCAGAGAGAGCGCTGCAGAGTATACCACATTTTGCCTCACAAATGCCCGACACAGGTCATGCAAGAAAATCACTGTTTTACCCTGTAGCGATGCCATAGGTTCTGCAGGAGAGAGGCGTCGTCTAATCTGGGCAAGAACACGAGGTCTTCCATCCCGGGATCACTTCGAACTTGGATGACCTGGCCACAAGGCGGCACCAAAGGAATGTGTCGAATAATTGTTAGCAGAGTCATGTGCCCAAACTCATCTCGCAAGCTACGGCGTAAAAGAATCGAACAAGGCCAGACCCTCTCTCGAATTAGAAGTTCTTGGGATTGCCGGCTCGCAAAGGGGATACAAGCACGTGCGAGAACACAACTAGTTGCGTAAGTAAGCCGCTTGTTCGAAATACGCGCTTCTGTCGTTGTGCTCCTGCATCACCTAAAGGAAGTAATACTGCAGCGGACTGGAGTGAACTTCGTGTTTTTATCAGGCTTTTCATAGCTCGAAAAGGCGAGACACCTGTAGGCCTCGCGCGTCAAGTGTCAAGATACCGCTTACTGGTGCCATGTCTGTCGCATTAAATTAATGAGTAGGCAAGGGGCCAACGGACTTGAGACGAGACGAGTTTGCAGAAATACTGATTTGGCTCCACGCAGGCTGGGAGAGCAAGAATCACAGCAGAAACTGAATGGTTATGTACCTCCGTGGCAGTGAAGTCGCCTTTCGTAGTGGATATCTTCCCGCCTGATGTAGATGATAAAGCTCTGACTTCTGCTTCTGCCCAAACTGTTCCCCCATTTGCTTGAAGTTCTTCCACCCAGACGAGAGCTCCAACAGACAGAGATTTCGTAAAGCAAGCGGTCGCGCTCATAGCTCTGTGGTGAAAGCTTCGGAGTGCTCGAACTTAATATTCTGGGCCGGCGCTGTTTTGTACGTTGCGGTCAGTAGTAAAAACCTATTCAGAAGTCGAAAACTTCTCCGAAATAAGATTTGGAACGCCTAAGAAACTCTCAATGTTGCAATGCCGCCAACTAAGCTTATGTTCGCTCACTCTTCTAAGCCTGCACTATCGCAGTTCGGAAGGCGCACAGCATCAATATTTCGAGTCCTCTGATTTCCGTATCTCGGAACTGCAGAAAGCTGCGAAACTACGAAACTGCTTCCGTCGCAAAAAAAAAACAGGCCTGGTCATTAACTTAGCACCATCAAGTGCAGCGTAGAGTATACAATGCTGATTTTGAAGCTGATACGCATATTGATTCTGATATTGCTCCTGGATATTCGTTCGCTCTCTCTGCTCTCTCTCCCTAACTCCTTTCCGAGGTCCTTTCCCGTTTCCGCAACCAAATTCAATTACACAGTAATTACACGGTTGGCAGTTTCAGGCGAGGGTTTGAGTAGCACTCATGCAGAAAAAATACAGTTATTAATATTTCTAAAATACATACATTTTTTTCTTTCTTTCACATTTCCAATTTTCCAGCATCAGATCACCATCGACCATGTCGAACTCATACCTGCGCTAGTCATTTCCAATTTAGAATTTTCAATTTAGAATTTTCCATCGCATGTGCACAGCTAAATAATAAATAAATAAAAGCTAAAGATTTAAAAAAAAAAATGTGTAATTTCATCGATTAATAATACGGAGCAAAATTACGCCAACGTCCGACGTGTCTCGTGAAATTGCCCACGTCACCCATTTTTTGACCGAATTCGGCTTGCGGAACCTCTCTAATCATAATGGATAGGGTAATGCTACAGACACTGGAATTTCGCACATCTTTTTACTTATACACGATTATATAAATCTGGGCACCTCGCGCGATCGAGCCTGCCCACCATCGCCTCAACCGGATTTACCGGTGAAATTTGTCCGTTCGACCTCATTCCGTTGACTTTTAATCCGTTGCTCAATCAATCTTTGGAAGCAATAGCCTATTTTATTTCGGTCGCAACATCCATTGTGTTTCATTTTCACGTGTTTAGTTGCACGCAATAAGTCGCAGCATGTCAGAGACAAAGCCCAATCAAGCCCAGAGAAAATTAGAGGAGATTGTAGCCTTGAAAGACATTCGGTATAATGTTGTAAAGCGCGTTGTGGATATCCACGATTTATTCGCTGCGTTGCGGCAGACCAAGCGCAACCAAGCCAGGGAGAACCTGCGCTACAGGCTACGTGAGAAAAGCGACGATTGCCCCACACTCAAACGTATTCTTATGGAGGGGCGTACTCATGTTTTCAGTACTAAGCCCAGTGTCGTGGCTTCCATCGACCTCATTCATCCACTTTTGGACGAATTTCAAGCGATGTTTCTCGCTTATAAAAAAAAGACATTGGACTCACAGGCTTGTTTAAACAACCTTGCCTATTTTCGAGCAAATTACTTGCCCACTATTTTATTGGAGTGTGGCCCTGGTGCTAGCGGCGCTCCTACAAGCGATTTCACGATTTCTCCTGGCGAAGCTCCTCCCAGTGCACAGCTTCCCACCGAAAATTTAGGTGCTAACCCTGCGTCTGTTCGTGATATTCCCGCGCCAGTCGATAGTACACGATTCCTATTAGAGAGTGATATTCCGATGGACCTTCGAAGTCCTTTTTCACTTCTAGCAAAAGTTCGCCAAACTACTATACATATCTACGTTGGCTACATTTACAAATCAGAATTGGACATCTTTGTGGAAAGATTGGTTGTGCACACCGCAGCTTTCTACATCCAAAAGAATAAGTCGACTGCAAAACACCGCACTGAAACATGGGCTTGCAGGTGTTGGGATACACCATTTCGCACCGCAAAATATCAGGGTCATGATAACGAGGACATTAAGCGTAACAATCAGACTACTTTTATGTGCAAGTGCCCAGCTAAGTTTTTGTGTACTCCTTGCAAACCTAAGGATCTCGAGGGCGTGAATATGCCCTGTGAGTCTAGTGATGAAGTTCTTTTCATTGAAACTTTCTTTCAACACAAGGGTCATCAACCAGGCAGTCGTACTGATCTGTGCTCTATGCCGATACTTCCCACTGTTCACGAGGAGCTCCTTCATATTTGTGGTCTCCACACCAAGTCATATGTCAACATCAAAAAGTGCCTGCGAGCTTGGCTGAAAGAATCCTACTTTCCAACAGTTGGATTGCCTGACAACTTCATGTACGACACTCAAAACGATCGCCGCTTTATTCCAGATCAAGGCACTATTCGAAACGCTTTGGACACTGCTGCCAAGGAAGCGAGATATTCTTCTGTGGACCAGAAATCGTGCCTACTGTACCTGAGCAATTTCAACGTCACAAACCCCCCCAATCCTTTCTCAGAGTCGTGCGCAGTGAATTGGGTTTTCCGTGGGAGTGGCTTGCAACAATGTGCATACTCTTACGAGCACGCGTCGGATAGCTTACGGTGCAATATTATGGGGTTCTCTTCTGAGAACAAAATAATTTTGGACTCAACGCCCCCTATTTCTTTGACTGGATTTCTACCCGAAACTGTGGCGTCTCTCTCTCACGAAATCTTATCGCCCCTCCCTGCAACTCCTGGTGGCAGAGTGACACAAGCACAGGAGGAGCCGATGTCTCAACCCGATGAAACTGGATTTCCCTTGCTGCCTGAGACAGGGTTATTCTTGAACGAGCCCTCCATGGACGCGAGGTTGTCAACTCTTGATATGCGAGACGCATGGGACTTTGTCCTCAGACAAGACCCCCGATTTCAACAACACTACTCTTTCATGGTCACTGACCACCAAACCTTCCTCGCCAATCTTCGAGGAGAAACCCGCGAGCTCTGGCCACCCCTGCAGGCTTTCAAACAAAAGAAAATATTGTTTCTGCTCACCTGCCCTCCTGGGCAGCTTGAACCCGGAAATTGGAGGTTGTTCATATTTGATGGGCTGGTCACTCAGAAAACATTTGTATTCGACCCACTAGGTCCTAGCAATATACCCTTAGAGGTCCTTCAAAGCTTGCAACATTTTTTCCTTCGAAGCCTTCCAGACTGCTCAGGAGTCATTCTGCCGTTCCACTTTCAAGTTCAAGCTGACAACTTCAATTGTGGCTTGTGGTGCTACGCACTTATTTACGCCATCGGCGTGGCTGTGCATACTTGCCCTGACTTAATGGAACACCTGGTGTGGTATATCCGAGGGTCGTGGTGCCCTACCGTGAACGTGCATGACTTCACTATCACCTTGCCAACTGACACTGACACCACTGGCACACCACACGCCTTGCGGAATTTTATGTTCATTACCTCCACCCGTTCCAATCTACAAACACTTCTGAGCAAGACATACCCTCGTGTGGTTTGCTTCAAGTGTACCCGTTCCAATTTCTGTCAAGCACCAACCTGTATCTCTTGCTCCGAGCCCTTTGTCCTTCACACCACACGTGGCAGCTCCAACCCCACCCAACCACCCACTACCACCGCCCAACCTCCTCCAGCCACCGCCCAACCTCCTCCAGCCACCGCTCAACCCCCTCTGGTGGCTCAACCTCCTCCTCCGGCCACACCGCCCAACCTCCTCGGCCACCGCTCAACCTCCTCCAGCCACCGCCAGCCTCCTCCAGCCACCCAGCCTCCTCCTCCTCCAGCCCAACCTCCTCCACGCCCAGCCTCCGGCCACCACTTCCCGAGAAAAACTTCTGGAAGCACGTGATATTCTCCTTCGACGGGGTGTCAAGCCGCTGGTGTCTTCAACTATGATATTGGTTATGACACGCTTCCACCGGCGTATGCTGAAACGGTTCGGGGATATCGTAGGTATGGACGCGACATACAAGACCAATATGTGGGGTATTTCTCTATATCTATTGACTGTTATCAACGCCCAAGGTAAAAGTCAAGTGGCGGGATATTTCCTACCAGCGTCTGAGACAACCAACTCGCTGGTCGAGGTCTTGCTGCACGTACGTCAAGTGGTACCTACGTGGGACCCAAAGGTGTTCTTGGTCGATAAGGACGACGCCGAGATAAACGCGGTAAACTCAGTATTCCCTACTGCCAGAGTTATTTTATGTGACTTTCACGTGAAGCAAGCTTGGGACAGGTGGCTAAAGACGTCCTCACACGGTGTATCCTCAGCAGACCAAAAGGCTATATACCGTATGTTATCTAGTATCTCACTGGCGCCTACTCAGGCGACTATGCGGGCACGTATCAAACAACTGGAAGACCTCTCTGCATACACGTCAAACCCAGACTTGCAACGGTATGTCACCCACACCCACAGGACACTAGTAGGACACTGTGATAGCTTCAACTCAGGTGAAGGTGGGGAAGTTGTCAATTTTTAGTTTCACACACCTTGAGACCGCGTATGAGGTTAGGGTGGCAGTTGAGCACAAGAACAAGTACACTTAGGCAGGTTGGGGACACTGTGATAGCTTGAACTGAAGGTGGGGAAGTTGTCAATTTTTAATTTCACACACCTTGAGACCGCGTATGAGGTTAGGGTGGCAGTTGAGCACAAGAACAAGTACACTTAGGCAGGTTGGGGACACTGTGATAGCTTGAACTGAAGGTGGGGAAGTTGTCAATTTTTAATTTCACACACCTTGAGACCGCGTATGAGGTTAGGGTGGCAGTTGAGCACAAGAACAAGTACACTTAGGCAGGTTGGGGACACTGTGATAGCTTGAACTGAAGGTGGGGAAGTTGTCAATTTTTAATTTCACACACCTTGAGACCGCGTATGAGGTTAGGGTGGCAGTTGAGCACAAGAACAAGTACACTTAGGCAGGTTGGGGACACTGTGATAGCTTGAACTGAAGGTGGGGAAGTTGTCAATTTTTAATTTCACACACCTTGAGACCGCGTATGAGGTTAGGGTGGCAGTTGAGCACAAGAACAAGTACACTTAGGCAGGTTGGGGACACTGTGATAGCTTGAACTGAAGGTGGGGAAGTTGTCAATTTTTAATTTCACACACCTTGAGACCGCGTATGAGGTTAGGGTGGCAGTTGAGCACAAGAACAAGTACACTTAGGCAGGTTGGGGACACTGTGATAGCTTGAACTGAAGGTGGGGAAGTTGTCAATTTTTAATTTCACACACCTTGAGACCGCGTATGAGGTTAGGGTGGCAGTTGAGCACAAGAACAAGTACACTTAGGCAGGTTGGGGATACTGTGATAGCTTCAACTGAAGGTGGGGAAGTTGTCAATTTTTAATTTCACACACCTTGAGACCGCGTATGAGGTTAGGGTGGACGTGTGTGAGTTTGCAGGTGGTGGAGCAATGAGTGGAAGACATGTCTAAAGATGTGGTGCATGGCGTATCGAACTGACTCGTACACACGTGACCTGAAGACTAACAACTTCACCGAGTCACTTAACCGTGTTATCAAAGATCTCTTGAATTTACGTCTGGACATACGCTTGGACTCACTTCTCCTGTATATGATCGAAGTTGTGGCTCCAGAGCTTGAAGGCAAACACCAATACGACCAAGCTTCTCAAAATATTGACATATCCAGGGTCAAGACAGCTCGGACATATAATCCTGAGATTCTACCCTTCCTCAACCGACGACCTTTCAAAGTTCAGCAAGCTTTGAACCGGAGATATTGTTCGGCTTTGGACATGTCGAAGAATAACATCAAGGTTTCCGGGGAGGGTACATGTCTTGTGCCCAAGTCTGACAGAACTCTTCGAGTCGAGTACCAACTATATGTGGAGGGGCTGAAGGGTACCGCCGAGGACACCATCTCCCTGACCTTTGACTCGTGGTTGACTAATCACACGACATGGAACCTCCACGTCTACACAGTGAACACCTCTCTCGGGCTATGTTCTTGCCCCGACCGTGTGGTTTGTGGCTACATATGCAAGCACCTATATGCTTGCTTGATGAAGGAGGAGAAAACCATGAACCATCTCCCGGAAAACTTATTATCAGCACCCATTTTAACCTTGGACCTTGAGGCCCTCGTACAACAAACAACTGAGCGCCCACAGGGGGAACATTCATTTTTTGCTGAGAGGGACACGACTGATGGGAACGACCTTCTGAGGAAACGTGGGGAGATGAGGGTGTTCGCAAAGCAAATCAACACCGCCTGCCACAATTGCAGTCAGGCTTCCGTAAATGAAGTGCACAGTGCTATGGAGGCCTGCTTTTTGCGGCTGGCGGCTTTGAAAGAGGCCAACGGGGGCGATGTGAACTTTGGTGCCCGCGACTTTAGACCCAGACGCGCTGGCCGACATGCTAAACGGCGAGAGACGAACTCCGGTCCCAAGACCAACAAACGTCGATCAACGGACCCCGACTTTCAGCGCAAGAAGGGTCCTGGCCGTCCCAAGAACCCCAAAGGTTCTGGGCTAGCTCATTCCGCTCGGGCTCATTATGGCAAGAGGAAGGTGACAAATACACAAAGGGAAGAGTTCAATGCAAAGCAAGCTAGAAATGAATGAAGTAGGATAAAGATAAATGTACAGTGAATTGCGAGCTCGCAAATGTAAAGTTGTAACTATGTGTCGCATGCTGGTCTGTATGCTAATCTTGCTACTATGCTAACATATCACCGGCCGTACCACCCATTTATCTATCTCTTGTATGCTTGACCCGACACTTGCAAACTCCGCTTTTCCACGGGAGACGGGATCACTAGGAGCCTTGCCAGGAGGCTTGCGCTGGGAGTCGTATGCTGCGATGCGGCTCATGAGCGACCTCATGTACTCTTTCGATCCCCAAGTTGCTAGGAACTCTCGGCTTGCAGTGGGATTAACACCACCGATAGGACACGTACCCTCAGGCGTGACCCACTTCCTGCAAACGCATAATATTATCTAGAGTTAGTGTAAAGAGGAGGTGTATTGTTTCAGCATATACAAGGAGCACATAGCAGGAGGGCTTGAAATTTGTTGGGAACATACGTGTCGATGTGGAAGCCGTCGTACGGTCCGCCTTTGTAGTATGTATTCATGCGGTTCTTCGCCTCTTGCGGAGTGAGGAGATGAAGTTCTTCGTCGTAGTGCGTCCCACGCGCCTTGCCCGTCTGACACCATACAGTACGGTTACACACACTAGACTTGTAGGGTGTCATGTCTGCCACGGAAACCACAAAGAACCCAGTGAGGTGAATACGTCTACAACGAGTAACACTTAAGCAAAGTCACTCATACCAACCTGCCTGACGAGCTGCCGTATCATGCATCTGAAAAAGGGCGTTGCGGTCTGGGTCCACGAGTGCTACCCGTCCGTAAGGGATGAGGTCTTCGATCGCCCCCATATAGGTCACCAACCCTCGTAAAAACATGATCGAGCAAACCTTGCCGGCGTTCTCGAAAGGGTCAATGTCTCTGTAAGGCGGGCAAAGTCAAGTTAAGCGGGGTAAGAGTGTTATGCAAACACTAGGAAACTAGGAAGGCCAGGGAGCGGGGTGCACCTGCACTTTAAAGCTTGGCAGACATGGAAGTTTCCAAGCTCGTCGAACTCTGGCGATGTCATGAGTACGTCGTATATGCTCATCTCTTTCCAGAAAGTGTTTCTCGGGTCCCTCATCGACTTCCAAACTCTCCGTATCCACGCACTAGGATTCCCTACCATGGTGATCTGCGGGATTTAAACACGAAGAGGATAACTATACGAAGATTAGTAAAGGTTATTTGCCACCGAGATGAATACACATAGTGAAAGGGACACATACCGTAGCGCTCAAGGGACTTTTTATGGAGTGGTCGGTGTTGTCTTGCAACAACTCGGTTTCAGGAACATTCTTCAAGAGCATGTTCTTACTGCTGAGAGCCGCAACGAAGTTTGAGGTGTACTGGCGTGTGGAGTAGTTCGCAAACTCCGGGGTGGCGATGACCAAAGCCAAATCCTGCTCTTGAGGACAGAGCAGAAACCGTACGTCGGGGTGATCACGCAGCAGGAAATACTTCTTCAACTCCTTGTGATACACCTCACGGTTGGGGTCCTCAATGAATACGATGCCGGCCATCCCGAAATCGAACCGTGTTTCCCACACCTGAAAAATAATAGCTTGTCACTTTCAGGGTATACATGTTAGGCAAAGAATATGTATGCAAGTTGTCACCTGATCTCCAGACCGTTGCTCCCAATAAAGAGCTTTGCCTACGCGGTACACACGATGTTGCACCTGTGACACTCCAAATACGAAAGTTAGCAAAGAGGCGGTTTCATCGTGAAATAAAGAATAACACGATACATAGGTATACATACATACCTTACGGAAGGCTGCACCACTTGCTTCACACACTACTAAGGATCGTTTCAACTCCGACATGGGTTTCGGAGGAGCCTGCTGAGGTGCTGGAAGTGGCTTTGGTTTGATGGGTTTGCGGGTGCCCTTTGGAATTGCGGCGCACTCAGCTTTCCAAGCTGCTACTGCACTAGCATTAGCTGCTTGACGCTGAACGATCTCCGCTTTCTTGGCTGCTTTCTTGGCTGCTTCAGCTTCTTTGAACTCTACTGACTCAGTCTCTACAGTGCGCTTTTGTGCTTTTGACACCTTGTGTGGGATGTCTACTAGTGGTTTGTGGCACCAGCATGTTTCTTTCTTCCCTGACAATGTGTACTCATCCTTGGGCTCGTTACAATTCATGAGACAGATCGGTTGATGCACTTTCGCCCTAGCATCTTTTTCACTAGCCACTTCTTCACCTAGCCGTTCGTGAAAGAAGCTCTGCACCAGCATACTGCCGAAGTTCTCGCAGTGTTGCAAAATAGTTTTGAAGCTGCGAAGGTAAGATTCGACGTTGGGTCCCTCCGGCATACTGCACAAGAAAGGAAATGTAAACGCGCAAGATAAGAAACGTACACAAGGCTTTCACTTAAATTGATTATTATGCATTGCATATAGGAGTATTGTACCTAACAACAAAGTAAAGGGAGAAAACCTAAGCTTTTTTAGCATAAAAGGCATTCAGTTGCTTGAGATGTGCTATAGCCATGCGTCGTAGGACCCGCTGATGAGGCTCGGAAACCGCTGGGGAAACCGCTGGAGCCGATCCATCAAGTGGTGGAATCTGACTCTCAGCCAACTTTACAATTTCCTCAACGGTCATTTGAGCCAAAGCACGCGGTCGCTCGGGCACTAGAAGAGGCTCGGGCGCAGTAGAATGATCGTGCGAGGAGGAATCCTCGGAGAGCTCCAATAACTCGGGCATCTCGTTCTCGGATTCCGTGCACGGTTCGGGGGAAGGAGCTTTGGGTCCAAAGCCCCAGTGGAAATGCGAGCCCTCTTTAAGGTTCGCGGCATAGTAACCTGCGTGTACCACAGGGCACACCACCCAAGGGGGTTCGAGGTGGGTATATGTACCCTTGGGTGCCCTAGAGGAGGGCCCGCTTGAAAGTGGAACAAGGGAAAATTTTTGTGGGAGCCTCTCTACAGGCCATGTACGACAGTGCACACCACCCATTGAAAGTGGGACAAGGGGAAATTTTCATTCTGTAGATTATCACAGTGCAATATCTAGTGCAATATTTGTGTGTGGGTTCGGGGTGGGTAATAGAGTTTCGAACCTATAGAAGGTGCACTAAAATGGTTCTGGGTATGGACGTTTCGAAAGACGTGTACGTTTCGAAATCGGTTGGGTAGCTGCACGTGTTTTACGTGGCTCGACCCTGTCGAGGACACGTGTCTTACGAGGTTGTTGATCAAGTGATGGAGCTGGTGGTGGAGCTGGTGGTGGAGCGGGAGGTGGTGGTGGTGGAGGGGTAGGAGTAAGGAAGAGTTGCTTCCCAGGCAATGGGGGGTGCAAAAACGACAGATCGTCGTTAATCATTTCAAGTTCTGACGGCGTGAGAGATGACTGTGAAAAAGGAGAACTTTCTTGCATGCTTGTATACCTGTATACACGGTCTTGAAGGTGTCTTGAATAGCCTGAACAATAATAAACCGTGAATAATGTAAGCATAGTACAATCTAGGGCAACACTAGAAGGTTGTTGGAACAGATCAAGATATTCAGCTGAAAGTGGGGTAGCTGTCAATTTTAATTTTACACAGGAGTAGACCGCGTAGGAGTATGGGGTGGCAGCTAAGCACCTTACTTAGGACAATAAAGCAGGCTGGGGACACTACAACAAGTTCAGCTGAAAGTGGGGTAGCTGTCAATTTTAATTTTACACAGGAGTAGACCGCGTAGGAGTATGGGGTGGCAGCTAAGCACCTTACTTAGGACAATAAAGCAGGCTGGGGACACTACAACAAGTTCAGCTGAAAGTGGGGTAGCTTTCAATTTTAATTTTACACAAGGAGTAGACCGCGTAGGAGTATGGGGTGGCAGCTAAGCACCTTACTTAGGACAATAAAGCAGGCTGGGGACACTACAACAAGTTCAGCTGAAAGTGGGGTAGCTTTCAATTTTAATTTTACACAAGGAGTAGACCGCGTAGGAGTATGGGGTGGGACCTAAGCACCTTACTCAGGACCAATAAAGCAGGCTAGGTCATTCAAGTGCAAATACAATTCAGTAGACTTACAATACAGTTAGCTTCAACAAAATTGTATATGCTAAGGCAAAGCTATGCTGTATGGTTGCGGAAGGCTTGGAAAGAAATGAAGTAAAGTACTGGGGACGATTATACGTCCCCACTTTTTGAATTCCTCCGCAAAGAGAAGCAAATCTGGGCCAGAATAAACGACGACGTACCCGTGAGGGGACTTTGCCGTGTTGTCCTTGATTGGGCTGATGAACTTCTGTCCTTCGAACAAGCGACAGTAGGCACACTCATCTATCAAATTGAACCATTTATAACCAACAGCCGCCTTCAAAATACAAATAAACGCTGTCACTTTGTTTGCTCTATAGGCTTTTAGCAAGCGCTCGAAAGCGAAGCCATTGGCGCTCATTCCGTTGTACATGCCACCTGGAGGGTTCATAAAAACCCTCCCATACAAGTCTAGCAAGAAACCATTTTCTTGGCGTGTATAAAAACGCCTTGCTCGAATGATGAGGTTTGCAAGGTGCTCTGAAAATGGGTCTAAGTCAATTGATTTGAGTACCTTACGAGATGAGGCAACCAATTCTCCAGGGGAAAACCACCTGTCGGACTGCGAGGAAAGAAACAGATCCCATGGCGCATCCTCAGTAGCTGTAGTTGTTGTCGCGACTGTGTTAACATGAAGAAGGGAAGAAGAGGCATCTGAAGCTGGGTCTGAATTACGAAGAGAATGCGAAGCTTCAACTGAAGCAGGGCGCGCGCGAATTCTTGTGAAACCTATGGCAGCTGTTTTAATAATCTTGATTGAGACTTGCAACCCTGCTTCTTTCGCTGTGGAACATGCGAGTTCCCAAACCGCGCTTCTGCTCAGGCGCATAACAGGAGTAAGCGCCTCAAGATGCGATATATGGGTAGGAAGCTGAGGTGCTGACGTCTGAGCTAAATCCATGAAAACATGGGCGCCAAGCACATACTTCTGTGCTTGGCGACCAGAAAAAAGCAAACCCAAATCTGATCCTCGAACGTTGACATACTCATATATACTTGTAATCTGTCTGTCACCTCCTTCAGGCTCGACGATATTCAAGGGCAAGTGAAATGTAGCGATTGCAAAAAGCGCGAAGCATATAGAAGACAACGAGGTGACTGAAAGGCGCTTTTCGATTGCGCCAGGGGAGCGCTCAAGCATGATTCCCGTTTGCAGGTTGTCGTTCGCAGGGAGTTCTCGAAGAGTCTTCCTAACTTCAGATCTCAATAGAGTCACTTTTTTGGGCACAGGCATATTGACAGAAAAACAGTTCGCCTTATAAGGCGAACGAACTTACCGGTGAGGCTCACGGTCAAACTTGCACAGCGGCGTTTGTTTAAAATTTTGTCACTCGCGAACCTGATTCACAGATTTTGTCACGAGGCTACGAGTGACTTGCGACGGTAAATCCGGCTGAGACGATGGTGGGCAGGCTCGATCGCGCGAGGTGCCCAGATTTATATAATCGTGTATAAGTAAAAAGATGTGCGAAATTCCAGTGTCTGTAGCATTACCCTAATGGATATTCCTCGCTGCCTCTCCAGAGAGACGCATAAACCACATCTCAATTTATATTCTATTGAGGGAAAACACGATTTGAGATTTCCCCAAAACATGATTTTCACTAGACTACAGTCGAGTGTGACACACGACAGTCGAGTGTTGAATATTGATAGGCCCGTCGTTAGTCCTGGTTTGGGAATTTCGACGACATGTCGTCGTGTCGCGTTTTTGATCACGGCGATTTGATTGGTTGAAAAATTCTGAAAAGCGACATGCATACATGCGACAGGGTCGACATGATCTTTTTGGGGTCGACATGATCTCTGCATGTCTTCGAAAACGAAAGATCATGTCGACCCCAAAAAGATCATGTAGACCCATTTTGTCTTCTTTTTGTCGTCCTATGTCGCGTTAATTTAAAATCTATCGTTAGATCAAAACTTTTTTAAGGGCGCACAGGCATTTAATGTCGCGCATGTCGTTCATGTCGGTTTTCGGGTTCCACGTCGGCAAAAAGACATGACCACGTAGGCAAAAAGACAGAGCTACGTCCCGCGAAAATAAGGAAAGACACAAGTTTAACCTATAGAATTTCCGGGGTTTCTTATGCAGGTGTTAAGCCTTCAACTTTTCCATTCGTTCGGGGTTTCTTATTCCATCGTTAGTCCTGGTCACGCGACAGCGACATCCGACACGACACGACGACATGCCGACATCGCGACAAAGTTCCCAAACCAGGACTAACGACGGGCCTAAATCAAAGTATTATCCATTTCAAATCAGAACTGAAGCTTCAACCACATTGATGTAGCCAACACTACTAACAAAGCTTCAGCGTTCGTTTTGCAACGACCGTCGCCGCGTGCTCACTGTCCCAGTGCTTGACTGCTTGACAGTACTTGACAGTGCTTGACAGTACTTGACAGTGCTTGGCAGTGCTTGACAGTGCTTGACAGTGCTTGCTTTATACCTTACGAGGATACCGAGAGTGGAACCAAGCACTAGCGCGATGCGCGCTGCCGCCCTAGGTTTTTTTCTTGTCAGTCAGGTGGTAGCACTCTCAAAAGGGGAAACAGATAACCCAAGTATCTTTCCCCTCACAGCCTCGATAGAGCGAACCGAGCCTCTGCTGGTAGAAGCTGCTGCAAGCGCATTCAAGCTGTCGCAAGTCACACTCGAACCCACTTCACGCTATGGCGTAGCGCAACAGCGAAACATGGAGTACGTTACTTCTCTTAACAACACAAAACTTGGTTGCATCTTCACCTCAGCTGCGAACCTCACGGACTGCTCTGCCGCTCCATCTTCCTTCTGGCAAACCTATGTGAAGAACAGCACTCTCCCCTTCGGTTATTCTTATGAGCTGGGTTATCTGTCCGCCGCCGACGACGATAAGCCGCCGGGACATATGACTTACGAAGCTTGCCTGAACAATTGCACTGCTTCCTCTACCTGCCTCGGCATTACTTTCCAAAGCCCTGCGCCAAAACCCAAGGGTGACGTGTTCTGTTACATGAAAAGTGCCATCCACTTTACGCCGGTCGATCCGAGTGGAAACTGCCCTAGCCCGGGCAAATCAGGCCAGCCTCGTTGTTCACCGCTCGAGGGAGAAATGGGACTTGGTGGGTACTATGGACATTATCAGGGACACTGGCTCTCGGCAATGGCGTTCCTGTATAATAACACTGGCAAGGCCAGCATCAAAACAAAAGCCGCAGACTTTGTTAACACACTGTCAAAGTCCCAGGATGCCTGGGGAACGATGTACCCTGCCAAAGAAGGCTATCTTTTTCCTTATGATCCCATCGTGTTCGATGTTTTAGAGGAGAGGACTCCTCGACCTCTGCACAACTTGTACTCCGTCCCGTTCTACACTGTCCACAAAATCATGGCCGGCATGCTCGATCAGTACACCCACGCGGGTAACAAGCAGGCATTGAAGGTGGTCCTGGGCATGGCACGATGGGTGCAGCACAACGTTGAGACGACTCTGTCGCAAGGAGGTGAGGCCCTTTGGCAGCGAGTGCTCGGCACAGAGTGGGGGGGCATGAACGAGGTACTCTTCAATCTGTACGACATCACGGGGAACCCCACCTACATAAAGACAGGGCGCTACTTCAACCACTGGGTGTGGTCCGCTCCACTCGCAGCCGGCGTGGACGATCTCAATCATAATCACGCCAACACGCACATTCCAGAAATAATCGGCAATGCTAAGGGGTACGAGGTTAGCGGTAACCTCACCGACAAGGCTATCGCGCTCAACTTCTTCGACGCCCTGACTCAGAATCACACCTATGCGACTGCGGGCAGCAACGATGGGGAGTATTGGCATATGCCGGCACAGCTGGGCAGCACCCTGAACGACCGCACGGAGGAATCCTGCACGCAGTACAACACCCTGAAGCTCGCCCGGCACCTGTACCTCTGGACCGCAAACTCCACCCTCTTCGACTTCTACGAGCGCGCAATCCTGAACGGTATCCTCGGCAACCAGAACCATCTCGACCAAGCTATGACCAGCTTCATCTACTTTCTACCGCTCGGCGGCGGCGGTGTGACCAAATTGTGGGGGCGCTCCGACTTTAGCTTCCCATGCTGCTGGGGTACACTGAGCGAGCAGTTCTCGAAGCTTGCGGACTCCATATTTTTCCAATCCGCGGACCACTCTACCGTGTATGTCAACCAGTTCGTGAGCGCCTCCGTCGATTGGCTGGAGCAACAGGTGCTGCCCTGTATCCTCGCCAAATCTGCTGCTAGGCGAATAGCAGTAGGAAGACGAGACTTGAGCTGAGGCAAGTCTCAAGTTGGGAACTCCGGAGAGAACACTTTCAGGAGAGGAGCTGCCTGGTGTTTGAACAGAAATGATGCTGGCACATGATGCTTCGAGGTGTGACTCTGGCCTGTAGTACTTGACGATGTGACGCCAGCGAGTGAGGCTGGGAAGCTATGTCAAGGATTATTTCGTTAGCTTGCCACGACGGGGGTTTCGGCAGCAGAAAGTGCACGATGCCCACTTGCGTGACCCCAGCATGCGACAGCAGAAAGTGCACGATGCCCACTTGCGTGACCCCAGCATGCGAC